>JAGFPH010006192.1:70375-83201 GCA_018207615.1 Philaenus spumarius
TTTTAAAAAGCCATTTGAATGCATATTGACCATAGCTTTAAAATGACGTATCGTTTATAATTTTCCAATCAAAAATAAAGGAAAAATTTG
The DNA here is from genome assembly GCA_018207615.1 of Philaenus spumarius. NCBI lineage: Eukaryota > Metazoa > Arthropoda > Insecta > Hemiptera > Aphrophoridae > Philaenus > Philaenus spumarius. The sequence goes on from JAGFPH010006192.1 coordinate 70,466, forward strand.
GATTTTAATTTAACATTGGTCTTATGGAGTGTCAGCCAACATGGCCGACAGCTAGAGCCGACCCTTAATGAATCACTTTATAACAATGATGATGTTTTTGTCATGTGCCTCCCTTCTGTTTAATTTCATTACCTGTTTTGTTACTGTATCTAGGTAAGTTTACCAATGTCTGACTTGATGTTTAATATGCACACCTTTGTTACAGCTTTATGAAAGGTATATAGACCAACACCTGGAAGTTTTAGAACAACTGGATATAGACTTCAGGACAAATGCAAAGTTTGAGCAGCTGTATAGGGATTTTGAAACCCAGAAGATCTGCTACCTTCCCTTAACAGTGTTCGTTTTGAAACCTCTACACAGATTGCTGCATTATAAAAATTTATTAAATAGTAAGTCTGGAATTATTGTATTTAGTTTTCTCTTTTGAAATAAGTCAAATGTGTTTTTAGTAATTAGACATTACATTTTGCGCTAGATACTTTTATTTATTATCAGCTAGGAGACAATTTTTAGCCATTGTATTAGCCTTGTCAATTCTTTTTACATTTAATACAAATTTTCACTTCTAAAAATCACTTTCCCAATATAATACATATGAAACGTGTATAAAAAAACCTTCATCATTCAATAGATGATAGTCCCATGAATTCTTCTATAGAATAAAAAATGCTTTTCAGTAGCTTAACATTTTATTTTTAAACGCATTTTCCTCTTTCATTGCCTTAAGTTTGCGTGGAAGAAAGTTGTGTAGGATGGCCCCAGAAACTGCTGGTGACTGAAGTTTGAGAAAGCCTATGTAAAACTGTGTGTTTCTGTTGTATTGTATCTACGGTGTACATCCGTGTTGAACTTCAAAAACACGATAACACTCAGAAATATAAATTGACGGAAAAGTTAAAATATCAAGCTTTTTGAAAAGAAGGGCGGCAAGAATCTGTGTGCCCCTTACCAAAGATAGGCGAAGTGCGGACTTTTGCATTTTGAATACCTTTAACATTGATCTCGTTTAAGCATTTCCCCGTACAGCTACATCATATTGGATATGACAGTAAAATACACCATCCGAAGAACTGGTAAAAAAACTATAATTCAACAACCTTTTCAGAACATAAATTATTATCTGTTTTTATATTTTCTATGTTTTGTTGACAATGTTACCTGTTTTTATAGCTATAGCTATAATATAAAATGTAATGTAACAGTAAAATAAAATAAAATAAATCTATATAATAAAAATGAATTGCTGTTCCTTTGTAAGCGCATCACTTTAGAACGGCTGGACCAATTTGGTTATTTTTTGTTTTAAAATGTTCGTAATAGTCCGAACTATGTTTTTATATAAAGAAAAATTTGAAAAGTGCCCCGAAAAAGTTTCAAATTTGGAAAAAACTAAACAGCCTCTTTTGTATGGACTCAAGACCATAGTGCACAAAATCAGCTGTTCGTATAAAATGCTTAGTAACACATGTTTGTTTACTTTCATTACCATAGCAACTTTACTAGCAAATTTGTAATCAGTTTATTATTTTTTCAAAATCTACAGCTTTTTAGGTTAGATTGACCAACTTTAAGTAAATAAAAACAAAAATCAACTAAAAATGCTTACTATATTTTAATTCAATTCAAACATTGGTTGTTACATATTATGTATAAAACCACTGATTTGCATCAAAAACTAAACATAATTTTAGGTTAGGCCTACAATGAACCAAAACACGTTTATTTGCAACCAATTGGGCTAATTTAGAATCAGGTTTTTTACAATTCATCACAACTATCAGTTTTTTTGGATTAAGTAAAAGCAAACAAAAGGTTTTCTGTATTATCTATTAAGGTTTACAAACTATAAATCTAAATTTGTGTAGTACATTCTTAAGTGGCATAAAAACCATTTTACAATTCGATTACTTAGGGCAATGTAATGAAATGGAATAACTACCATTTAAATTAAATCAAGCAATAGCGAAGCATTGCTGGGTCCTCTAGTAAAAAATAAATTAAAGAGTTCAATTTTGTGGACAATGCACTTACAGGAATACTCCACTCGAATTCAATTGTCAACCTGAGAAATTTTGTACTTTCTACTTCAATTAGTGGATCTGCAAAGACATCTATTGCCCTCCAATCTTTTCTGTTCTTTGCTGAGAATGAGATGTTATTTGTTTTTTTTTCTAAATTAATTTAGCATTAGATTAAGTTAAATTAATTAATCGATTCCCTTGAGAAGGGAAATGTTAGGTATGTCAGACAACATATCAATATCTTTATCGAATTTCCATATGAAAGATGAATTATTGAAGATGCTCTTTTAGTGAGACCTAAGGTTGGGAGCTGTCAATGAGCACTGATCATGGTCTCCAGTACACGTTTTGAGGTGTTATTATGTTATTAAAAATTGTATATTTATATGTGCGTTTCACACTCACTCGTTGGTTTTCACTCGGACAGTTTGTTAGACAAAAAATCCAACAACTAGAAGTACATATTTTGACCGGAAGTAAAACATTTTTTTAGGTTTTTCGTACTAGAATGAATTTGTTTGGGGTTTCTTCTAAAAAAATTGTATTATGGAAATTATTCCGCACATTTTGTTTTTTTACACGACCTTATAGTCCGTCTGGTTCCCCCAAAATCGATCAAAAGGTAAAATACCACAAAAGTACCCTTGTCAAATCCACTTGGAGTGTTTCACTGTGGGGGCAGCTTCTGATTCAAGTCAGATGGCCGGGTTGCAAACTATTCACTGTGAGCAAAGCGAAGTAGTCCGTAATCCGTAGCCACAAGGTCAAGGTGCAAACTCATAAACGAAGCAGCTCGTGAGCCAGGGCTGGTGGCTGAGGTGCAAACAAACTATACCAATATATTTCGTACACACAATCAGCTATTCAGCGCCTTCGTGAGTAGACGAATTTCCCAAATAGTTGGTTGAAGCCTTAAAACATGTAAACTTTTGGAAATTCGCTCAACTCACGTCAGCGACTAAGGTGCGTGATCGAATAATTTATATCTGTAACCCTTATTTTAAAAGTTGTTTTAAAGGTAAGGTATGGTACAAAGCATATTCAGACATATATTTATAGGAAATGTTTTTATTTCTTAACTGCCACTTTTAAATTTATCTCTGAAATAAAATCATTGTTGTTTTTCATTAGCGCCCATTTACTATCCGAAATTGTACATTCACTTTCGTCAAAAAGAGTTGGCATTTAATTACTGGAGGAATTTTAGGTTTCTCTCAGAAATACCATGAAGTTATTTATAATATGGAACCATAATGCTTTATTTGTTTTTTACAAACTATTCAATTAGAAAGCTACTGTACTTGGTTTTGAAACAAATGTAACTTATTTTGATGTTTTCAGGGTTAATACATCACTACGGGAACGATCATATCGACTACATAGACTGCGTAACAGCTAGAGATCAACTTGCCGACACTACGTTGCATATGGCGGAGAGGCTACGGCAGTCTGTAAGAGTTTTATTTATTTTGTGTTTGTCAGCTGCATGTATAAATCAATTTAACATTTGAAACTTGATCTTATGAACATTTGAGGACAAAGTCGAACATTATGTTGAGAAAGGAATAAATCCTACACTGTAAATATCCACAAATTTTTCATGGGAATTTTGGTTGATGTCAGGGAAAATTGGGATTTTCTGTAAGTAGGTTATCGCATAAAATAATTCTAAGAATAAGCATTGGTTTAATCTAAATAGACTGTTAGGAATAAAACCTTGGTGAAAGCCAGTTTTTGTTTTTAGCGAATTTCCATAGGAAAAATGAGCTATTGCAGTGGCCCTTATGGCAAGACCCAAGGTCGGGAGTAGCAAATGAGCACCGATCATGGTCCCTAGAACACGTTTTTGGGTGTCATTAAAATTCATATATATATATGTGTTACAACGAACAACCTTAGTTTTGAAGAATTTTTCGTTTTAGAATATTTCGGGTCCCACGTTTCGGGACGCCAATTCTACAACGAATATTCTTTTTAGAAAATTCTTCGTTGGAGAATAAGTTATTTCCACCTACTGGAAGTCTTATAGGCAATCTCACTTTGTTTGGCCTAGGTGAAATAACTATGTGTCGAATATTCAGTTCACTGACTATTCTGACAAAAAACTTTACTTTATACTTCCAGTAATTTATTTTTAATTCTAGCTCAGTAAGAACACAAGTTAATAATTTTACTTTTTGTAAACCTCTGAAGAGTGAGTACACTGGAACTAACCTTGTAAATTGCTTATTTGTGCTTGCAATTATTTTATGAAATTTCACTTTATCAATTCTTAATCTAAAATTCATAAACTATTTGGATATTTGAATACTAGGTGTTTTTGTAAATAATAACCTTTTATAAAACAAAATAAAATTTTAATAATTTCTTTTTTCTAATTTTAAACATAAAACAAAATTCTTGTATTTAATAATTTCCAAATAAAACCAAATAATAACTTTCTTCTCAAATAAAATAATAACTTTTTAAAACTATAAGGCAGAACTAATCTCTTAATTTATTATAATTTATTTTAATATTTTATTACTCAATTGCATTTAATTTATACTTTAATGAAAATTTGAATTTACGATTTAATGAATTTACTTCTTTTTAATTACAAATATTTCTTAATCTAACATCCTAAGTAACCCAGTATTTAAAATAAATTTATTTGAATTTACTTCAGGCAATTTAATGGGGACTAACGTATTTTACGCTTCTACCGACCTTTTCACACTTGTCCAGGCGTCGCGACGTTGTGGTGAAATCCGCGAACGCCGTCTAGTGATGACAAGCTACAGATGTTCTGCGTGCTGATAGAGTTGTCTTGTGGGTGAAGGTGGAGTCCTGTAGGGTTGTCTGGATGTATGATGGATGGCTTCTTAAAGATGGATGGGGTAATGCCGTGTCTGCGATCCCGGTTCGTCTATTCCCTCGTAGCTACAGTTGCATGTCCTGGTGGCTGCCTGGTGGTGTCCTGGAGTCCTGTCTGGAAGCTATACGAATCACTCCATGTATCAGCTGTCCTGTAGGCTATGTTTTTCTTCCAGAAAATCCCAAGTTAGGCCAACTTGTATAGACTAAGTTGCCACTGAAGTTCTTGTAGAGTTAATGCGGTGTCTATTGCTGCATCCCAGATGATAACCGCAATGACGTATCTTCTTACTTGTTATAAAATTTAAAGTTTAACGAAGAAAATACTCAGCTTCTAGCACGCTAAAGTATTTTATAAAAAACAAGTATCTGCTCTCGATGCGTCAACTTACATCGCAGAAATAATAAGGCTTATGCGCGATGCGTTATGTTACATCGAAAAAATAATAATCCTCCCGAGTTTCCCCGAGCAATCGTTTATATAAGGTTTTTCGGCACTATTTCATTGCCAACCTAACCTTTCTCCCACTGTATTTCCATAATGCTTTAAAATCCATTTTTTCGCCAATTTCAAACTTCTAGTCTACGTAACTTTTCATCCTGAATTTTATTATAATTTTTTCATAATTTTGTAACATGATTTAGCCTTTGTTTTAATTAAGTTTCTATTGTTTCTTTGAGTACGCCCCTTTTCGTAACTTGGTCACCCTGTTCTCCTTCCATCAGTCTTGTCTTTGGACCTCCCCTCTACCGTCTTGCGTTCTTATCTGGCTTCCCTCAGTTTTGTGCTATGGAAATCCTTTTTCCATGTAACTCTTCCAGGGTTTATCCGATTTTCCTGAAACTGACCTCCTTTTCCTCAGCTCGTTGTTACCTTTCCACACGAACTCGAGTGACGTTCGTACGACTCCTGGTTCGCGTACACGACCCGCGCGCGTTTTTCCGCGGCGATTTTTCCCGGAAAAGTCTTAATTTTACACTTCTTTCGGTTTTTCTTTTTCCACTTTTCTTGTCCATTGGTTTTCATTTACTAGCCGGATTTTCATCTCATTTCTTCTTCTGGTTGTCTTGCTGTGAGGTTAGGGACTTCAACGATTTTTCACAAACTAGGGTTTTACTTTACTCCCGAAACATATTTCAAATACTGGATTATTTTTACATAACTACTTCGTTTGCATACTATTTACTATTTTGAATTGTCAAAAGTTTGAGTTTAAATTTTCCATTAGCTGTGAAGGTGCAAATTCTATCACCTTTTTCCTTTTATAAATTTTCTAGTTTTTCTTTTACATTATAATTACATTTATCAACACTAAAACTTGTTTTAGTTAGAATTTAAAAAACTTTATTTTTACCCTACTTTTTTATCCTTTAACTTTATGAATTACCATTAACTTTTTTATATGACAAAATTTCGCTAAAACTTATTTCACCTTTATTTTAGGCCTTTTTAAGAAAAGCCTAAAAAACCTTTTCTTTTTTAAATTAGAGGAATTTTGAAAATTTTCTCATTCTTTGAAAGCTCGTATCTTACGTAACTTTATGATTTTTTAATATCTAATCTTGCAGTAAATACACCCGCCGTTAGCGTAATGCATTTCCCGAAGATTTTTATTTTTTATTCAAATCTTGGATTTTGGCTTCCCGTAGGAATCTTTTAAGTAATTTTTATAAGTTCCCAATCCTTTTCAGACAGGCAGGGTCCAAAAGTTTAATTCTACCCGATAACAGACCGCCCGCGTATACATGCTGATCTCGTGACCTACATTTGGCTTTAACTCACGGCAAGTCCATATTATTCAAATTTACAAAATTAATTGCAAATTCAAACTCAAGACCTACAACGAGTTTTGTCCGTTGTAAGCTACCCCTCTTAAGATATCTGGTTTGATCGGCTCCGCCAAAAACCCAAGATATTGAAACCTTTTAAATATAATAGCATTCCTTTTTCATTTTCCTTATATCTTATTACATTCTTATATCTAGTTCTGCCTTCCTAATCTAACAATTTACATATCACACATTCATAATATTTTTATACATTTCATACTATACTTTTCATTGTTCTTCTTATTCTCCATAATCTGAAATTACATTTACACCATATACCATGGTATACATTTCCTTTTGAAATGCTCACTGGATGAGTTCACTTCCACTGAAAACACATGTTTATATTGTACACTACTTATATAAATACAGGGACACATTTTAATTTGCCTGATAACAAACTAACAATATTCTACTGGGTTACGCTTTTATACTACTGTTATTTCCCCGCATTCATACTTCCCGAATTTTTATAATCCGCGTTTTATACGTTTTACATTAGTTTACCCTTTATGTTTTGACAAATTTTTATTTATTTGCCTAAGTGGCTTCAACTATAATAATTGAGAGTTTTTTTTTTTTTTTTCTTTTTAAGTGTACTAAATAGTTTTCCTTTGCTTTTCCCTAGTATCCTCCTTTATATTTTTCCATTACAGTTTTCTTTCCTTAAATGATTCCTAGGTTTTAGCTTACTTTCTTCCTTCCAGAATCTTAACTACTTAGACTCTCCTAACTAATTTTACGCATAATTACCTTTTTTCCAAGTAATATGCAACCCCTATACACCCCTTACTCGTGTATTAGGACATTCCAGGCTCCTGATTTGTTTGTAGATTGCATTCAAACATTTTATTCCTGGATCTGTATGTACAATTTACTTTAAAACAACAAGCAATGCCTTTGCGTGTAACCGAAAAGTGCTTAGGCCTTTCATTGTACCTATCAATGAGTCGAGTTATTTATTTAGGCCTACTTCATTCATTCCAGTGTGCTGTGTTCTCTCTCCCCACTGCCTGACCTTGATCTTGTTTCCGTTCAGCTGTTTTCAAACATCCCCTCCTGGCTAATTTGTTCTCTGCCCTTTACAATCTCATCGCACCGCTTGTGTTTACATTCAATCAAAATATTTACATTTGGGATTCCCCAGTATGGCTAATCACTGTATGCCTTCGGCCTACCTTTTCTTCAATACAATAATATTTACAGTGTTAATTTATTTTTGGATGACAACTTTACTTATTGAATATATGGTTTGAGATCTCGAACATCGTATTTTCCCTTTATTCTTCCTGTAACCCGGTCTTCTACAATATAGGTTTTATTTCCTACTCTTTCATTTATTCGGAAAGGTCCTGTGTATAAAAGAAACAGTTTTCTGGTCTCGCCTTTAAATTTACTCGCCATAATGCTAGTGTTCTGTGTTACTAACACTAAATCCCCTACATTGAAGTTTGTAAATCTGCGACCATGGTTTTGTTTCGCAGCTCGTTGGTTTCCGGCCCTTATGATCCTGGCCTGGCACTTCTGGTGTTTTTCGCGCACCGTTTCTTCTCTTGGGTTTGGTTGTTCCCTCGGGAAGACTTCATCCCACACGTACCTCGCCTCCTGGCCAAACTGTATTTCCTGAGGGGTGTATCCTGTGGTGTCGTGCGGCGTTGTGTTTAGAACGTCCTGTATATATTCTAGGTATTGTTTCCAATTTGCCTGTCGGTTGTAGCAATATGTTCTAAGCATTCGCACAATTTCTCGGTTCACCCTCTCCGCCAGATTTACTTGTGGATGTCTTATAGGGATTAGTACATGCCGAACTCTTTCTTCCTGGATCCACTCCTTCCAATTCCCTGAAGTAAACGCCTTGCCATAATCTGTTAGGATACTTTCGGGTTTGCCAACTTCTGCAAAGTACTGCCTCATTTTATCTATACTATTTTCGGTCGTAGGATTTCTTACTGTGTAAAGTTTTACATATTTAGAGAAAATATCCACTACCACTAATATATGTTGTACATTTCCTAAACCTCTTGGTAGTGGTCCTAAGAAATCAATCGCCACTACTCGGCCTATATTATTTGTTATGATTGGCCTACTTTGACCTATTAAATATTGATTCGGGTATTTCGCTCTTTGACAAATATCGCACTTTCTAATCTCTTCCATAATTCGATTATTCATATATTTAAAATGCCACCTATTTTTAATCATATTATATATCTTATTTCTTCCTGCGTGACCGTACGTTTCGTGCACGTGTTTTATAAATTCTTTTACCGTGTTCTCTGGTACTACAATTTTCAATATTCCATTTACAAATTTACATAATACATTATTTTCAATTCTATAATCTACTTTATTTACAATATCCTGTATTATTTCTAAGCATTCAGGGTTTGCCATCTGTCTGTTTCTCCAATCCTGTAATAACTGTGTAAAACCTGGATTCATCCTTATTTGTTGGATTCGCACTCTCCGTTGGTCTTCCTGTCCTACGCTGTTTTCGTTATTTATGGGAATTGGGTAATTACGATTCACAAAGGTGTCTGTTGCATTACCCTTTAACTCATGAACGTAATTTTTACAAAGTCCCGGCAATTCAGAAAAAACTGTATTATATTTTTCTATTAATTTCTGCAGTAGGCCTTCTTGTTGTTCCGTTAGTATAGTACCCTGACTATACTCCTTTGTCAAAGTTATCTTATTACATTTCTTCATTGGAACCGCTACATGCCCTTTTGCTCGGGTTATTGTCTCCCCTCCTTGTCTAAGTTCACACAGCTGATTTTCCATTAGGTCTACTTTCTCCTTGTACCTAACGTGTTTCCTACTTAATTTGGTCTTATTTACATCAGAAGTAGCAGTGTTTTTAAATCTAACTTTCGATATTTTTCCACGCATATTAAACAGTGGATTTTGGTTACGTGTTTCTGCTCCTCCTACAGATATTAATTCTTTATAAGTTGGTTTATTGTTTTTATATTTTTTATTATTTTTATTATTCATCGAGTGGTCGGAAAAATTGCAGTGTAGTGTAGTGCTTGACTTCGCCTTATTTGGATTACAACGTTTACTAGAATATACACAGTTATGGATACATTGGTTGCGCCGCGACGCTTTGTTGGTAATTGGAATCTTTTCACCATTATACCTAACATTAATTGGAACATTAATCCTTTTTAATGCCCTATCACGCGGAATCTCGTCCTTGGCTTCTTTTGATAGCATTTTCGGTACGATATTTTGTTTGGCTTTCTGCCCCTTCCTTCGTTGAACTGACACCTCCCTCGATATCATCTTATTCAACCTCTCTTCGTTTTGTATCCTAACCTTATTGTTTTTCCTAGCTGTTGTCTCCGGCTTCCTGTCTTGACTGCTGCCGCACTTCCCTTCCATTACATCATTAATGCCTGTCTCACCTACTTCCGGTTCATTAACGATTTCAGCTTTGTTTACTAACTCGTTCATGCTATTTTGATTAATATTTACTTTATCTGTTTTGAGTGTAGTATTCGTTGCCTCGATTTCGTCGGATTTAATTACCTCCGATTTAATTAAATTGCTCTTTTTATTGGTTTTATAGTATCGGGAATTAATATTAAAACATTTTCCTTTTAACCGTGTTATTGCAACTTTTTTATCAATAAACGGGATTTTAACATTTTCCTGACCTATTTTGAACATTGCAAATTTTTCTTGCATGTTTATTTTTGCCTGTAAACTATATAAAAGGTCACATCCCATAATTATCCTAGATTTTAGACCTTTTACTACCAAAAATTGTAGATCTACGCTTTTGTCAACCAGTTTAACTTCGATTAGGACTTGCTTGCTGATTTTTTGCACCTTCCCTTTTAATGCACCAATTATCTCCAAACACGCTACCGGTAATTCTAAGATTTTGACATCTTCCGCCTTCAATTGCTCTAGGTAATCTTGCTGGATAACGCTTACTTCGGCTCCGGTGTCAATTTCCATGTAACTAGCATTCGTTCCAAGTTCTACTGGAATCGCGGGTATTTCTTCTAACGGTTTTTCCTCTATAACTGGTTCATCTCTATTATCTAACAAGTCTTCCCTAATATTTACATTTAAACTACCTAACTGTTTAGGCTGACGTTCGCGCTCCTTTTCGACGATTTTTTCGCCTACTTCAGGTTCGATTCTACTACAAGGAGTAACTTTTTTATTTCCTAAATTTTCGGTGTTTACACGCGTATTTAATTTTTTAGTGTTATTCTTTTGTTTTTTTGTTTTTTCATCGGCCCTGTCATTCCGAAAAAATCCATCCTTTGTCAGAACCTCATTTCTTAGTTTTTCGGCTTCTGGTTAGGATTTGAGTTGGAAGGACGTGGTTTATTGGAGTTTGGGTGATTAGAGTTACTTGGGTTTTGAGCATAGGATCTGTGGATTGGTGGGTTATTCCGAGGTGTGAAATTATGCCTGTTCTCCGTTTCCTGAGCGTCCTGGGGTCTACTTCGCCGATTTTCCTCTATCATGTCTACATTATTTAAGAACTCTATCGCGTCTTGAATGGTTTCGCTAGGTTTACCTATGCTGGCTAATCTTATTTGCTCGCTGAAATGTTGCATCACCGTGAATACAAGGAAACTTTCAGGTAGGGGGGGTTCTAAATCTCGCGCTTTGTTTACTACCATACAGAAATATTCGGTTCTGCTAGCGTTTCCCCTTTCTACATACCTATTATTTTCTATATAATTCCTGACCGCTTTTTGTTTTTGGAGCGACCAGTAATTACTCAAAAAAAGCCTCCCTAAACTCGGCATACTTCATCTCTTCGCGATCTGTTATATTATACCATTCGAGTGCGTATCCCTTTAGATGGCGTCTTATGAATTTTATTTTCTCCCTATCTTCTAAATAAGGATTCAACTCGTCCATTAACCCTTCTATTTCTCTTAAAAATTGTTTCGGCCTCTCTTTACTATTTCCCCAAAATTCAATTTTATTTACTTCGCTGTCAAACCGCGGCATTACAATTCCTACATTCCTACTCCCACTTCCCTGGCTTATCACGTTTCCTATTTTCTTTTCAACGCTCTGCACCCTACTTTCCATTGTTCTGAACCCTTTGTCTACGTTATTTTTTATGGTGGTTGTGGTTTCCTCCAGAAAATGGATAGCGCCTTCAATTTCCCTAATCTTCTCTTCTCCCTTGGTGTGTTGTTCCTTACACCTCACGCTTTCTTCCTCCAGGCTTCGTTCCAGGTCTCCCAGCTTTCCAGAAATAACTTTGTATAACTCTTTCTGCTCCTTCTCTCGCTGTAGCCTTTCTGCTGCCTTTTCTTCCCGGATTTTCTCATCCTTGAGCCGTCTTCTTTCCTCTTTCCTTTCCCGTTCTTCCTGTTCCCTCTGCCGCCTGGCCTCCTCCCGTTTCGCCCTGGCCTCCAGTTCTTCTTGTTTTTCCTTCCGCCTGGCCTCCACTTCTTCCTTCTCCTTCTTCGCCCTGGCCTCCAGTTCTTCTTTATCTTTCTTCGCCCTTTCTTCCTTATCCTTTTTATATTGTTCGAAGAACTCTCTCATCGCCTTATCCGCCATTTTAACTTATTGCTTGTTTAATTTTGTTTTAACTTATATTTAATTGTTTCTAATTGTTTAAATTCTTTAATTTTGTTTTTATCTGTCGCGTCGGAAAACTCCCAATTATTTTTAATTAATTTTACACCTATTTTTTAGGCCTACGCCCCCCAAGCTTCCGATTTTACCGCGACAAATTTAATATACTGGTTAATTATTATTATTTGTTTAATTTTCACTCCCCCTCTGAACCTTAATACGGCACGAAACCGGGAAATACTTCAGACACGGGAAATAGCAGTAGTATGGCTTAATATTAAACACAATTCTAAAGCTAACATACACAGTTTTAAGCACAAATAATTTTACGTTAGTTCTTTGACCTATTTTTACTTTTGGTTAACTTTTTAACCACAAGTGAAATCGGCCAACACCGAAGGGCGCCAATTCTACAACGAACAACCTTAGTTTTGAAGAATTTTTCGTTTTAGAATATT
>JAGFPH010006193.1:0-24442 GCA_018207615.1 Philaenus spumarius
GTATTCAACACGTATTGAATTGTGTTTATACAAATCAATTTTATTTAAAATAAGTATAATCTTGATGAGTGTTCTACGTGGTAGTATTAATAGGTTGTTTATATAATTTAAGAGCAGTTATATCGTAAGGTCCGTATTGGGTTTGGTTCTCTAGATCTGAAATATAATAAGTAGAGGTTCCTGTTATTTGACTAATTTTGTATGGCCCTTCGTAGATTTCAAAAAGTTTTGCCGTTTCACCTAGTGCTGCGTTTGACGGACTATACTTCTTGACTAGTACTGTATCGTTGAGGTTAAATTGATTTATTGTACGATTTAAATTCAATTTGTTTACCCGTTTTTCTTGTTTGCTTCTTATACGATTATACGTCAAATACAGTTTTGTGTCTAATGGGACTTCTACTTGAAAACTGTTTTTTATAAATGGTTCCCAGAAACGGGTGTCTCTCTTTCCAAGGTGTAATTCGTTGGGTGAGAAACCTGTTGTTTCGTGATATACCTCATTCATCATTCGATTTATATCGGGAATATACTTAGCCCAGGCCTTATGGTTTGCCGTGCAGTATGTCCTAAGACAACGTTTAATTTCCTTGATTGGCCGTTCTGCCATATTTGCTTGCGGGTGGTAATATGGGCTATATATAGGTGTTATACCTTTCTCTGTCAATTTCGAGACCCATAATTTACTGCGAAATTGTGTCCCGTTGTCCGATTGGAGTAACTTGGGCTGGCCAAAACGTATAAAATATTTTTCGAATAATTTATTTAAAATAATTTTTGTGGTCGCACTTCGAATTGGGTATAGTTGTATGAATTTCGTGAATATATCGATTGCAACTAGTATGTATTTGGTTCGACCGATGCTGGTAGGAAGTGGCCCAACGATATCTACCGCTAATTGATAGTTTTTCTCCCTACAAGTTATACTTTTTATCGGTCCTTTGGGCGGGTGTGTATCCGTTTTGCATCGTTGGCATACGTCGCATGTGGCTAATGTTGTTCGGACTCGCCTACCGATATTTCGAAAAGTAAAACTTTCTCTAAGAATATCAAAGCATTTTTTAGCGCTGCAGTGTAAATAGTATATGTGACATGCCCATATAAGTCTTGTTATAAGGTGTTCAGGTATTATTATCAGCCAATGTTCTTTTAACTTTTGGTAGAGGACGTTGTCATGAATTCTAAATTTGTCTCTAAATTTTCCTTCTTCATCTTGTAACATATTAAGTTGTAAATTACTCAACCTTGGATCATGTAATTGATTTTTACTTATCTGTTTTAATTCCTTATTTAAGGCTGTATCGTGTGTCCTCTGAATATGTGCAATTATTATATCTTGTGACTGTCCGTCAGTGTTGTCCGTGGATGGAATTTTAATACGGCTAAGGGCGTCTGCGGTCATATTTTCGCTACCTTTGCAGTGTTGAATTTTGAAGTTGTAATCTTGTAATACTAGTGCCCAGCGTGTCAATCTGGCGTTGAGAAGTTTACAATTTTTAATAAAAGTTAGGGCTCGGTTATCTGTCGTAATTGTTAGATCTGTACCATATATGATATATCTTGTCTTCTGTAGGCAGTATATTATCGCCAATAACTCCTTCTCAGTGGTGGTATATCGTCGTTCAGTTGCTTGTAATACTCGTGACATGAACATAATAGCTCCTTTTTTTCTATCTTTGTCGAATTGATACAAGTGTCCCCCGATTGCGTAATCTGACGCATCGGTGTGAAGGTAAAACGGTTGTGTTGGATCTGGGTGATGTAATATTTGTGTGTCGAGGAATAATTTCTTAATTTTATTAAATGTGATTTCATCGGGTTCTGTCCAAATAAATTTAATTCTTTTTGAAGTTAGGCGTAGTATGGGTTGGATTGTGTGTGCAAATTGATCTGTAAATTTATTGTAATATCCTATGCATCCGAGGAATGATTTTAATTCTTTGCGTGTCTTGGGGGATGGAAAGTCGAGAATTGGCTTGATCTTGCTTTCGTCCATTTGAAGTCCCGATGAGGTCATGGTGTATCCGAGGAATGGTATTGAGTCTCGGCAAAATATGGTCTTCTTCAAATTTACTGTCATATTTGCTTCATGTAACTTGGTAAATATAAAAGCCAGGTGTTCCATATGTTGTTGGAAGTTGGAAGATATGACACATATATCGTCCACATAGATTAGAGTAAATGTTTCGACGGTGTCACCGAATACGCAATCTAATGCCCTCACAAGTGCTGCCTGTGACGTCGAAATGCCAAATGGTGTTACTTTGTATTGGTATGTCCTGCCGCGAAACTGAAATGCTGTATATTTCCTCGAGTGTTTTTCTAGCGGCACTTGCCAGTATGATGACGTCAGGTCGAGTGTGCTAAGCCATTTGCAGCCTCTACCTTTGGCAAATATTTCATTTACGCTACGGTTTCGCTCGTAATCCGGAATTATGATGTCATTTGCCCTTCTAGCGTCTAAGCATAGCCGTATTTCGCCAGATTTCTTCTGTACTGGTATTATCGGATTGATGAATGTACTACTAGACCTTTCGATGATATCTTGTGCTAGCATCTTCTCGATTTCCTGTGCTACTTGGTTTTGCTGTAATATGGGTACGGGATAGCTCTGCGCTTTAAAATCTCGGTCTTCCCTAACTTCGAGGACGTGTGTATATTTGTTGCATAGTCCTGGTTTATCGGAGAAAATTGGTTCAAACTGTATCAGAAGGTTTTTTAATGATTGGCCCTGTTCTCTGTTTAAGTTATAATTATTCTGTATGATCTTATCTATTTCAGCCATTATATCGTCGTTATTTTTATTATTATTATATGTATATTCATTTCTTATTTCATTATTATTTGTTTCATTACTTCCATATTCATTGTATGCGTAATCGTCGTTATCCTCACTTATAAAACATGATATCCCTTCATTTATAACATCTTCAAACGTCAAGTTGATTATTGCATCGTTTATCTTCATCTTTATTTCATTATTCTTAAAGTTTATAACCGTTTCTAATAAACATATTTGGTCTACTCCTAAAATTAATTGTTTTATCAAATGGGGTACGAGTATAGCTTGTATCGTAAATTTCTGATTGTGGATATTAGCTTCCAGCATGATAATTCTTGATATTCTATTACTTTTTCCTCCTACAGCTGTCCGGATAAATAAGTTCGAGGCTGGCAGTTCTTCATAGTGGCCAAGGGTATGTTTGTTCTCCAAAAACCATCTTTCTGACAAACAACTTACGTTTGATCCTGTGTCAATTAATGCAGATATTCGTTGTGTTCCGATATTTACTTTTATTTGTGGGCATTTGTGTATATATTTAGAAATAATAATGTTGTCCTCTGTTGTGTCTTCCTCCATTAAAAATTCCTGATCGCAATATAGATTACTAATGTATGTTATGTTATTGTATAGGGTATCGTATCTATTGTTAAACGGCCGTTGTATTCCGAGGTTATTTGGTAGCACAGACAAGGTATCATGGAGAGATTGTGGTGTTGTTATAGCATCTCGTCCTAAATGTGTGTCTGGGCCGGTGGTTCCGCCTGTGCTTATTAGTTTTCCGGTACTGGAGGCCCATTATGCGCTGTCTCCGTATGGATAGGATTCCGTATTCTCTCAGCGACTGCGTGACAAACATTCAACTGCTCGTTTGTTGGTCTGCCATCTCTTCGTTCACCCGGTGGGCGTATCGCTGGTGTAGCGTGTTGTATCTGGCGTGGTCCTTCCCTCGCTTGAGTTTGGAAGCTTCTATGCGGTGGTCCGTTGTATCGGTTCATCGAGGACGGATACTGGTAGTTTCTCTGTTGGTAATTACCTTGTGGTCTCATGGGTGGTGGTAGTCCCATTTGTGGTCTAAACTTAAACCCATGGTTCTGCGGACTCTTACGTTCTGTAAACGCTGGTTGAAACATCGGTGGGGATCCTCCACTTCCTCCGTCCATTGTACGTACCTGAGTTCTGTTTGCAATATGTATTTGAGATGACTGTGGTGTGTTTGTCCTCTGAGACCTAGTATAGAATTCCTTAAGATCTTCCCTTTGTAACAGAAGTTCGAACTGCTGAATGGAGTTAACGTTTTGGACTCTCCTTGCATCTTGTATGATCTCCTCGTAGTGTTCAACTAGACAGTCGATGATCTCTTCATCAGGAACAGGTGGTTGCATCATCCTGAGTGTTACGACTCTCTCCACAAAATATTCGGCTCGGCTAAGGCGGCCGTTGGGTCGATACTTTTCAACCTCCATTCGCTGTCTGATTCCGCGTTGGACTTCCCGACTCCAATATTTCTCAAGGAAAGCTCGCTCGAAATCTTTCCAGCTGTGGATATCCGTCTTAATCAATGTAAACCAGCGCGACGCGTGGTTGTCTAGACACGTTTCGATGTAATCTGTGAACGCTTCAGTACTTCCATTAGTGTTGTCGCGGGCTCTCTGTTTCTCCCAAAACTTCTCAATCTTTCTTAAAAATTCAGCCGGATTGTGTTCTCTGCCGCTGAACTTTGGTATAGCGATTTCTGTGGCTGCGTTGTTATTTCCTCCACAGGTAACGTGGATGTGAGAAGGCCGGTTCTTTATCTCTTGTTCGAGTGTCTGGATTTTTGATTTATATTTAGTCATATGATTCATGATCTTTTCTATTTCGTCTTCGTGTCTTAGCGCCCTCTCGCTGTTCTGTAGCACTTTATCGTCCATCTTATTTTCCAAAATTCCGCACTCCTTCCGCGTGAACTCCTTACTAGCTTCAAGTACTCCTTCTTGTTGGATCTCTATCTTTTCTTCGACCTCTTCTATATGTCGTGAGAGTTTCTCGAATTTCTCCTCAGTTGTATTCTGTAGGTCAGTCCGTATTCGGTTACACTCTTCTTGTGTCTCACGTCTTTGCTTCTCATCGTTCTCTTGAATTTTATTCCAAATTGTGGACTCAAAAATTTTAAATCGGTCTGCAATAGAGTTTTCGAGTGTTTCCAAACGGTTGTCGATCTGTTCGATTTTATTGTTAAAATTATCCAACTTGTTATTCTGTTCGTCTAATTTTTGATTTTGCTCAGTAAATTTTTGGTTGAAAATATGTTTTTGTTCGCTGAAGTTTTTTAATAGGATGTTTAACATGGCGGATAGTTCTGGATTATTAATATTTGTAATAGGGTTATCTGTTGCGGTTGAGTCGGTTCTTATACTACGTGCTTCACGTACCGTATGGTCTTGATTTGTGTTTATATCGCCTAATAAAATTACCGCTTCACCTATCTCTTCTTCCCTTCTAAGCGAATTTCCCTTAGTCACGTCTTCGGACCGATTCGTATGGTTGTCCGGGCTCCGCGTTCCCTGCCTTTGTTCGTCCCCAAACGCGTCCACGGTATCCGAGAGGGATGTAGATGTGTTTGGCACGTCATCGTTATTCTGAACCTGGTGACTCGGCTTCCGACCTTTTCGTAGGCTATAACCGCTTTCGTTTTCCATATTTGTGTATAGTCTGTTTTATGTATTATAAATATTATAATATCTTATAAATATGACTTAGGCCTATGTCTAAGAGGAAACAATTTCTTATTTGTTTGAATATCGAGCCCTAAAAGTTGCGGCGCCAAATGTATAATTTGTACTTTCTGTACTGAACTTCCTTTTATTTATTTATCTTCAACTTAACTTTTAATAAATGAAAAACAATAATAATAAGAACAAACGAATTATTATTTATTAATTTGATAACGATATACTTATCGATTTGAACAAATAAAGATAAATCATTTACGGCCTAAAATTGGCTCGTTAACAAGAAAAATTTTAATCTCGGGGCTGGTGTCCGTGGCACGATATTCAATCAAAATATTTAACAAATACATACAAAAAAAATACAATTAAAATATTGAGAATGTTCTGAAAAAATAATTAGAATATTTTTAATGAAATGTTCTCAGAACGTGAGGTTATAGTCAGGCAGATAAAAAAAAAACTAATGAAATTCTGGCATTATCACAAATAGTTCAAATCTAATTGTTATTCTCTCACCACCGTAGATGATGTCTTAATAGTTGTTTTAAAAACTTCAAAAGATGTATTCTCTTCCCTTCTTCTTTAAAGTTCTACTTATCGTCTTAAAGCCTTAGAATACAATTTTTGTAACCTTACTGGTATGGCCTCTTTTCTCCCAACTCCTCTTGTTTTACAGATGTTTTTTTTTAATTTAGGCTTTGTTGCAAATTCTGCGTTCCGATTGGTCGTTTTGTTTTACTCGTTTCTTCTTCTCCTTGTTTCCGTCTGCCGTCAGTCGAGTCTTGGTCATTTTATTTATAGAATAAATTTTGATTTGATTTAAAAATGGGTTTTATTATTATACATAAATATCTAGAAATTGTTTCCACTTATTTTTTTTTAATTTGTGTGTGTATCAATTTAAGTACAATGTTACCGTAGTCACGGATTTTGTTATATTAAATTCGTCAGCTGTTACAGTGTAAATTGCCGTGGTGAATGTGTTATTAATTTATTTTAAATTGTGGAATGTCTTATAATTGGCCTATTTGGTAATTTTAGTTGCAGAATTTTATGCTCTTTATATAAATGGCGTTAAGTTATTAGTTTATATTCGTTAACAAAAAATATTATTGGTTTTCTTTCGTTTCGTAAGGCTTCTGAAACATCTGTTGAATTTGTGCGTGTTAGTTCCGTTATTATCCGCAAGATCGCTCTGTATGGTTCCATTCTTTGTATTTCATTATGTTATCGGCTGTTTCGATCAGGAATTTAAATTAATTTGTCTTGCAATATTATTATTATTATTATAGGTTTTGAATTAGGAATTAGGTTTGTTTTATATGTATTTAAAGTTTATCAGAAATAATGGAGATGTACTATTACAATGGTAGATAATTTTCGTGTTTGATTATCCGAACATTTAATTATCTGAACCACCCCCGGTCCCAATTAGTTCGGATAATCGACGCTCTACTGTAGCTCTGAACTACAGGTTTACATTTTTATTCATTTTCCATACGACGGATAATTTTGTTTGTCAACTCTTTTACAATTCCAGGTCCTTTGGGAATTCGATTTTTTGATCAGCCCTTCAATTCTTAAAACTTTAGATTTGAAATCACTACTAGGCACAATTAAACCACCATACGACAAAACGATGTATCGATGCATTGGTATCGAGGTTGGTATTGTATAGTCATGTTCTAGCTTATTTTGTTATTATGTGGTACCATTGTATTTGGATAACCTAATAGAACTCCGATCCAATGTAATATTTTGTTCCACTGGAAATTCGACTTTTTTGGCGCTATCTATTGGGGAAACGAAGGAAGCTGTTTGAAACACCAATGCTACCAATGCTTTCTCCCTAGCGCTACCTCGCGGCGCGATCATGTACTATTTTCGCGACAACTTTTTTTCCGGCACACAGCCCCCGTATGGATGCAAGATCTATTTATTATTCATGATCTATGGTGGTACTGTTGTATTTCTTAAGAGGTTCTGCTGATGATTTATATTAATGAAATAACTGTAGTAAAAGAAAGTAGATACATCAATATCTTTATTTGATGTCAACATAATTAATTACAAGTTGCACGTTTACATCAATCGGCACATCCGCCATCTTGACTCTCTCTGCCTGTGCAGTGCCAACATGATATAATCATAACTGCTTATATCAAACATCTCCCTTTCTTTTTTTTTTTTTTTTTAACAAATAAAAACATTTTTTTTTTTTTTTTAAAACAAATCAAATACATGTTTCCTTTTAAATAAACACAATTCACAATTAACTGAATAATTAAACACTTAACTTAGAACAAAAATAAATATTTTCTTTCTTAATTTTAATTTTCTTTTACAAATTTAGTCTGTCAGGTTTATTTATAAGCCTGCCTGACCTTGTAACTACTTTAGGAATGTTTTCAAAGTTAGGAGACTCTTGAGACCCTTTCATGTTATTGTGACCACTTTCAGCTTGGTCAGAATTATCAGATGGAGAGTTTATTTTAAGCTCACATTCTGGGTTATTAAAACAAGGTGGTTTATTTTTAGATTTTAATAAATATTTCCTGTTTCTCCTAATTATCCTCCCATCACCCTGTTTTACTATATATGACCTTGGGGTATTATGTTTTTTTATTATTTGACCTTTTTCCCATATTTTCCCTTTTTGAATTAGAACTGAATCTTTAGGCTCCAAGTCTGGTAACTTTTTAACATTCCTGTCATACAATACTTTCATTTTCTCATTTTTGTTTAGTAGTTTAGCTTTTACGTTTAAGTCATAATGATTGTTTGTTAGTAACGTATTTAGTGTTGGTATTTTAGTTTTTATTCTCCTATTCAGCATTAACTGAGCTGGAGATAAATTAATATCTCTTAGTAAGGTATTTCTGTATTCCATAAGGGACACATGAATGTCTTGATTACTTTCAAGAGCTCTTCTAAGCATATTCTTTATAATTGAAACAGATTTTTCTGCAAGTCCATTAGACTGAGAGTGAATTGGACTTGTAGTTATTGTTTGAAAATCCCAATCCCTTGCAAAATTTTTAAATTCTATGCTATTAAAAGGCACATTATCAGAAATCAAGACATCCGGTATACCAAATCTAGCAAAAATAGACTCGAGTTTTTTAATAACTTGACCTGCTGTTTTGTTTTCTAAAGCTACTACTTCTATCCATCGAGAATAATAATCTGTTAATACTAAATAATCATTTGAACCATACTGAAATAAATCGGTAGCTAATTTCTGCCAAGGCCTATCAGGTGGTGGATGATTAATTAGTGGTTCCTTACAGTTACTTTTACGAAACTTTTCACAGATTTTACATTTAAGTATAAATTCTTCAATATGTTTGGACATTCCAGGCCAAAATATTACTTCTCTGGCTCGTGATTTACACTTTCCTATGCCTAAATGACTCTCATGAATCAAATTCAACATATATTGTTTCAATGACTTAGGTACTATAAGCTTATCATTTAAAAACAACAAATTTTCTTCTACAATAATTTTATCCTGTAAATTAAAATAAAAACGAACATCATTTGGACACTTATTTCTAGATTTTGGCCATCCATTAAAAACATAAGATTTAAGTGTCTTAAGGACTGAATCTTTTTCAGTTTCTTTTACAAAAGTTATTTTCCTTTCTGTTGTCATCGGTAAATATTTACTTAATGAATGAACAACATAATTCAATTCCGGATCATCTTTAACTGGATCTTTTATAAATGCTCTCGATAGAGTATCAGCTAAAAACATTTGTTTACCAGGCACATATGTTACATTTATATTATACTTGATTAGCTTAAGCAATAACCTTTGCAATCTAGAGGATACCTTAGAAATATCTTTTTTTACAATAGTAATTAAAGGTTTGTGATCTGTCTGAACATGAATCAATCGACCATATGTTATTTGATGAAATTTTTCTAGACCAAATGTTATAGATAACAACTCTTTTTCTATTTGTGCATATCTTTGTTCTGTTTCTGTCAAACTTCTAGACCCATATGATATAGGATGTCCTTCTTGAAAAATACAAGCACCAAGTCCATCCTTAGATGCATCACACTGTAGTGTTAGCGGTTTTGAACTATCAAATAGAGATAATACTGGAGCTTTGGTTAATTTTTCTTTTAAAACTTTAAGCGCTGATTCATGTTCAGGCAGCCACTGCCAACTAACATCTTGTCTAGTTAAGTTTCGCAAGGGTGCTGTTATCACTGATAGGTTAGGTATGTATTGTGAAAGATATTTTGACATTCCCAGTAATCTCAGTATATCTTTTTTACATGAAGGCTTCTTAATCTCTAATATCGCTTTAACATGTTTAGGATCTGGTTTAATTCCATCATGTGAAATAATCTGTCCTATGAAACTAACCGATTTTACTCTGAATTGTATTTTGTCTTTATTAAATTTAACATTATTGACTTTAGCTCTTTGTAGTACTTTATTTAATATTCTGTCATGATCCTGTTCATCAGAACCAGCAATGATCAAATCATCAAAGTAAATTTCACAGCCTTCTATATCACCGAAAATGTCAATATTTCTTTTCTGGAATATCTCTGGGGATGAACATAGCCCATATGGCAATCGCTTAAATCTATATCTCCCAAATGGAGTATTAAACGTACATAAGTATGAGCTAGATTCATTTAGTTCAATATGCCAAAAACCTTCTTTTAAATCTAATACTGTAAAAACATTTTTACCACTTAACCTATACATTATTTCTTCAGCTTTAGGAATTAAATATTGTTCTCGCCTAATTGCGTTGTTTAGGTCTTTAGGGTCTAAACATAGTCTCAATGAATGGTTAGGTTTTTCAACAATTACTAGGCTATTTACCCATTCTGTTGGTTTTGTCACTCGAGTTATTATCTCTTTATTTTCTAAGTTATTAAGTGTATCTTTGAGTCTTTGATGAAGGCTCAATGGTACACGTCTAGGTGGATGTATTTTGGGCTCTACAGTTTCTTTTAATTCTATATTTAATTTGCCTGGAAATTTTCCTATTCCACTAAAAACTTCTAGATGCTTTTGAATTACATCACTTTTGTCTACATGTTCAGAAATATAGTTTATTCCTATCTTAGTTAGCAATTTTAATTTCAGACAATCACTCAACCCTAGCAATGGTATAGTGTTTACATTTACTACCATAAATGTGACTCCTATATTTGTACAATTTCTTGAAGAACAATTTACAGTGTACGTCCCTATGGGTTTAATTTTGTCATTTCCCCCAAAAGCTGTTAAAATGGCATTTGTTTTGTTCAATTTGCCTACGTTTCTGCATTTAAGTTCCTCATATATTTTTAATGGTAGTATACTTGTTTCTGCCCCTGTATCTATTTTAAATTTTACTTTATTTTCACCTAGTTCAATGGTTTCATACCATGAAGTTGTGTTTCCTATGCTATCAATTTGTATTTCTGAACTAACTTCTAAATCTGGCTTACTACTACTTAATTTACAATTAAGATTTAGGCCTACTACATTTATAAACAAATCTTCTATAGAGCAATTTTGTGTTGTAGAATCTTTTTGTACTTCATTAACCTGTTTATGTCTAGGTTTGTACTCACTCTTACAAAATTTAGCAAAATGGTTAGATTTCTTGCACTTGCTGCAGATTTTACCAAAGGCTGGGCATGACCTTGGTTTATGATTATAGCCACACTTTTTGCACAAAAACACAGCACTTGCCTTATTAGGCCTAGATTTACTATCACTTTTATTAAAAACTTTTTTAACTTTAACTTCATCCACACACTTGTCTTGTAGTATTCTTACTTGTAGTCGACTCGCCTCCGCTGCTCTGCAGTATTCTGTAGCTCTCTTTAAGGTTAGGTCTGGTTCTCTTAACATTCGTTCCTGTAGATTCTTGTTGTTTATCCCTAAAACGATCCTATCTCTTATTAGGGATTCTTCCTCCATAAATTCACATGTACTTGCAGCTGTCTGCAGTTCCGTTAAGAAGTTGTCGAACGTCTGTCCTTCTTTTTGACTAATGTTAAAAAATTTGTATCTTTCAAAGACAATATTCTTCATCGGTTGGCAATAGGCATCAAATTTAGCAACGATTGTCTCTAGTTTTTTACTGTCTTGTGTTGAGTCATATTTAAAAGTGTTGTACACTTCTAGCCCTTCTTCACCAATTAAATTTAATAATATGGCTATTTTCATTGATTCTTCTGCTTTTGTTTTGCCTGATGCTTCTATAAATAGGTTATATCGTTGTTTGAATTTTCTCCAATTTTCAGCAACATTTCCCGTTAGCTCCAAAGGTGGAGGGGGTCGAAATACCGTATTCATCATATTTTCTTGACAAATTTTGCAATACTAATTTGGTATTGCTTCTCCTTTTACTTTTAGCAAGGATCTTTTTCTTCCGAAAAGATTTTTTTCTAGTTTCTTACCCCGTTTACCTGCTCAGCGACAAGATTCAACACTAACGTTAGGCTATTGTTCCTACTTACAAAGCACATTGTTTCATTCCGTTATATCTACTCCTTTACACTTCACTTCTGACACCATGTTGTATTTCTTAAGAGGTTCTGCTGATGATTTATATTAATGAAATAACTGTAGTAAAAGAAAGTAGATACATCAATATCTTTATTTGATGTCAACATAATTAATTACAAGTTGCACGTTTACATCAATCGGCACATCCGCCATCTTGACTCTCTCTGCCTGTGCAGTGCCAACATGATATAATCATAACTGCTTATATCAAACAGTACTGAGAATTACCACAAATGAGTAAACGGGAATAAACGGACAAAACCTTGTTGTTGTTCAGTGATTCAGTGTCTAGTTGTACTACAGCTACGTCACAGCGTAACAACAGAGTTCGTTGTTCGTTAATCGTTGGTAAACAGTATTATAATTATATATAGGCTATGTTACTATGTTTGAATGTTAATTGTTACTTTTGAAGACTGACATATCCTGTGTAATTTCTAATTTTAATATTTATTAAGGAAGTTGATTGTATTTTTAGCTGTTTAAAATTTAATTTATCATAACTTCGTAATAATTTAGGTATTGTTTACATAAACTTAAATTTTCTGAGTTTTTCATGTATAGGTTATAATTCATCCATTTGGTTAATTTTTATTTTGTACTGTTTTAGAAATAATTGAGTTCAGTATGATCGAAAATATTTCCGTGAAATTACAGAATGCTTGACTAAAGTTATGATTCAACTAAAAAACAAACTGGTAGAAATAAAAAGAAGCTAAATTTATTTCAGTAAGATTTAGCTCTCTAACCTACAATGTCGACTTTACTGCTTGTTTACAAGTTAATATCAGTAGTTACAAATGAATCATTGTCTTATATTTTTACAAACTGAAAATTTTCTGCGACTGGCAACTGAAAGTTGGTTCAGGTTCATAGTTTTTTTTTATGAACTCATAATTTTGGTCTAAGGGTTGAGATAGGCTAGGTTAAGCAATTTAAACTTTTCATATCTGGTTTATGATAAATAAATAAACTTCTTTCAAATAAATGATCTTTTATAAGTCACAAACGTAAATTCAGAAAAAAATTGTAACTATCTAGGCCTATACACTTTTTAAATTACAATGCCAACTTAAAAATAAAATCTAAATTAATTATTATTTGTGTTACCAGTAGGCCTACCATAAGATTCCAGTACATAAACATAGGTGGTTGGTACCAATATGCCTACTTAACTTTTTTACAAAAAGGTCTTTAAAGATGTAGGCCTAATATAAGTTATAATAGAAGGTGCATAATGTAGCCTAATTTTGAAAAAAAAAAAAAAAATGACCAATCTCACAACCAGTTAAGTTAACATACTGCTGTTGAACCCCCAGTATGTTTCAAGCAAATATTTATGTATTGAGTGATGTTATATATTTATATAAATCTAACAATTAATTAACATAATTCAAGGCACGGAAAAAGAAATACGAATGAGTAACTTACTTTAAAAGTTGTCTTCTGATGAAGAACTAGTGCCGCTTGCTGACGGTTCATCACACGCCACTGGAGATTTACTTTAGTCGATGTATAGCCGACCAATTGCCTTATCTTGTTTGCGTATCTTTTTCCGGCTCTTCTAACATGTTATTTGTCCGTTTCAGTCTATTAGCATTAAAGGTTGGTTATTGTTTACTATTAATTGGTACGGTTGACTTGAAACATACTGGGACTAATGTACAGTAGCCTACTATAAGTTATAACTAGACTATTTTTTTTTAGGTTGAATTTATTTTTCCGGGTCTTTATTGATGTTAGAATATATAAATATGAAACATCTCAATACGGAAAGATTTGCTTCTGACAAAGTAATAGTAAACAATTACCATAGGCTACCAAGTTTTTCAGCTAGACCTGTGTCTTTCCTCACTTAGTAACTTTTCCATGTCACCCTGTGATAATTCTCAAATATTTTCAATTATTAAAATTCGAACTACTTGTTAAAATAAAAGGTATTTATACTGTTAAAATCCGTACTTTATGTAGCTTAAGAATATGTAAGTTTTATTTTATTGAAGCTTTTCTGTCGAGTTACAACAGCGAGTAAACAAGAGCGCGTACAAGGAAGCCGTTGCTGTAAGCCTGCGCAGTTGACATCGTTGTGACGTCAGAGCTGTGCTCGGGTAGGACTTGCGGCACCGTGCTGAGATCAAAGAAACGGTATAGCCCTTGTTATAGAGCCCTGACTTGAGATAGTTATTCAATTTGATATATAGGCCTAAGTTACCTATACGGCTTTACAAATTGCCAGAGATAATTTAAGTTGTGGCAGGTAGGCGCTGGTAAATAGGTTATGTAAACAGTTACTCTGTTTATTTTACTTTTTTTACAATTTGTTTCTTGTGTCATTTATCATTTAAAAAAAATAATATCGGTTCACCAACTCACAGATATATAAAACCTCACTTAGAAATATAATTACTAGGTGTGTTAGGAACGGGTTTAAAAGTACTTAATTATCAAAATATGTTTTTCTTTCGATGTAAAGCATGGGAAAAAATAATTATAGTCCTAAACCTGATTTTGTAGTATTATGAGTATACCTAAACTAAATACTGTCCTGGACTCACGAGTGTGGGAGCGAGGGATGAAGGCGCAAGGGAAAGTTGAGGCCGTCACCCTTGTACTAACCGTCTCACTAATATTTTTCGCGGAAACTAGCAGTATATAATTTTATGACACTAGAACATGACAATAAAATGATGAATTTTTCAATTGAAATATACCATGTTTGTATGGTGGCATAATAATTGTATATAAAAACTAAATAATTATTGATATTTTTACTTTTTCTGTTTTCACAGTATTGTGTCTGCAGGATATAAAAGTTTAAATAGTAAATAGAGCTTTAAGGCCGGAAATTGGTTGAGTCATTCAGTTAGTGGACTGCTGGACTAATATTATTTATACTTTACGTATCACAGGATGTAAAGAAGGCAAACATTGAACTAAAATCTTTACACTTCACATATCACCGGATTACTCAACCCCCTTTAGTTTGGTGTAAGTATTCCAAAAGTGAAGGTGAATAGAGTGTTACCAGTACTGAGTACGACGTGTTTTAGCGTGTAAGTAGGCCCTAGTGTAAGATAAAATTGAAAGGAGAGGGAGAACAACACTTCACAAAATCATGTGTTTTCTTCCACGCTTTCTCAAAGCCTGACTAATAGGGTTCCTTGGAATTTCGCCTTGAGAAAAAGTTTGGGGGTATTGATATATGTGACAATTAACATTGCTTGGGTCGGATCCGACCCGTACCTTACCGTTAGAGGGTTAAGTTGTAGGCTTCCTATACTATACATAATTTTCGTTTATTGTTATTATTTTGTATGTATTACTTACGTTGTATGCACTGTAAATACTGTTCTCGTTTGTATATTGATTTGTAGTAAATAAAAAACTCGTGATTATTTTCTTTAGTAGTGACAATAATCAATCAAGAACTGTAAATAATATTTCATTACAAAAGATTCAAAAACAGTATAAAAACTTCTAGTTAGTAAAAAAAAATATAGAGTGTAATCTCTTAAAACGTAAAAATATTAAACTATTTAACTTGAGGAACTTAATTGCAGTATTTGTAAAAGATACAGAGTGGTGGATGTTTTTAGAAATGCGTTAAGAATGAGTGACAGCGCTATGAAATAACTTGATGTTGTGCGGGTTGCGTTCTTTTCGCGCCCACACTCCTGAGTCCAGGACAGTATAACACCCTGAGCTAATTATAAGAAATATATATATTGTGATGTCTGCACTTCTAACAGGTCACCCAGTTCGAATTCTACTAACTTTAAGTAGATTTTAAACAACAGCTTTTATTCATTATAGAGTTTGTTAAATTGTTGCTCAAATTTATTAAAGCACCTATCCCCAATAGTATTTGACAGTTAACTCATTTTATATTAATCAGATTGATTAGCCTACCGGTATGTGAAATCTTTGAAATAGAGGTCTAGTTGATCATATAGCTTATAAGATGTCTTTTTAACAAGTAAATTCTAGAATAGGCTATTGATTCTAATGTACTGCAATAAATTTGTTCGATGTATTATTATTATTATACAATTTTTAGGTAATATTATTGATCTATGAAAATGGAACATGGTGATAGTGTTGCTGAAGATACTTCTAGCCCTGATTCAGAAAATGCAATGGAAGAAGAAATTAAAACACTTAAATTGGGTAGGTTGAAACATTATTTGACTACCCTTATCATTGCCTATCTAAAGTTAGTGGTTCTTTCTTTTTCCCACAAACTATCTTTAATCTTGTTGATGATGTCTAGAGGCCTATTGCTCGAGCTTTTATTAAAATTATTTTATCGTGTTAAGTTTACTTAAGAGAATAAGGTATTATTTTGCTAAGTAGTCTATTTACTGATTATTAGAAGAACAAAATTGTCCAAATACAAATCGAACATGTACCCAAGTAGGCTTACCTTTCTGTAGCCCATTAAAAAAAAAAATTGTGATACGTAAGTTGTTGACAGCTAAGAAAGTCGGTTTTTCATATTATATAAGCATATTATATTATATTGTATAATGTTTTTTTCTTCTTGCTTTTAACACAAAATTGCATGCAGGGTGTGTTGGCAGGATTTTTACAAAGTTTTCATTGGCCCTATTACTTTAATATTTGCATAGAAAATTATAAATAAAATGACTAAAATCAAGGAAGCTATAGTAGGGAACGTAGCGCTGCATTTGAATGAGTCATTTTATACCGGGTGAAAATCATAGCAATAATAGTTAGTTTTCCCTTAATACATAAGAGATCTGAGCATCAGGTACTACAGTTAGTGGTGGAGCTAAAGGTGAAAGTTGTAAAAAAATTTTTGCTCCTAGTGATTTTATACAGTGCCAAGGTAATAATCTACTATTACTGGGTCAACTTGAAATTTTATGATATTTTATTTAGAGAATATATTGAACAAGAACTAACGAAAAAACAAATAACTATATGTCGGAAACATTTTACATAGACAATAAGTAATATACTATAATAACGTTAACAAATTGGAATCATACTGTGACTAAAGACTATAAGTTAGTATATTTTTTTACTTTCTCCACCCTATACGTAGTATATGGAGAAAGTATTGTTTTCGTAAAAATGTTCGAATTTGAATTTTCAGTTGAATTATCTGTTTTGGTGCTCCCAGAACCCCAAAAAATTGTTTAGTGCAATTATCTGTGTTGGTGCTCCCTGAACCCAAAAATATTTTTAGTGGAATTTTTTGTTTTGGTGCTCCCTGAACCCAAAAAAGTGTTTTTAACGTGGTGTCTGTCTGTCAGTGTGTCAGTATGTATACACGACCAGAGGGGACACTATTGGTCCGATTTTCATGAAATTTGGTATGTAGGTACTAAACCCTAATATCTCCAGGCGTTTTTTTCATTTTTTGGAATTTTTAATTTTTAAGGGTAATTTACCCCAAAAAACCAATAAAAAACGACAAAAATGCAAATTTCTCAAAAACGGCTTTAACGATTTTGATCAAATTTTCAGTATTTATAGTGCTTAAGATGCCAAACAAAATGACACCACCCGCTTTTATCAAAACTTCGGCGTTTCATAATTATGGGGAAATGTTAAAAAATAAACAAGTTTATGTTGTCAATCTAGCATCACGGCGACGGCCACATGGGGTAGCACAACGGTAGCGAGGACAGCCAGTAATTCAAAGGTCGCGCGATCGAATCCCGCCTGGGACAATAACTTTTTTATACGATTGACGTAGGTAGAATATTATTTTTTGTTTTGTTCTAAAAAGTAGTAAATAAAATGATTAAAAACAATATTATTTTGACTACAGTAAGTTGGGAGAAAGTTTGTGTCAGTTAACTGATACCGTTTATTTAATACTTGCTGATATATTGAACAAGAACTATTGAAAAAACAAAAACTTAGTCGGAAACCTTGTAGATTATCTCATTGAGCGATAAGAAAATTCAAAGTCTGTGATATTTTTATCAGCTTTGAGTCTTGCTTTCAATCAGTCTTAATACGAAATGGCGTCTTGTTCTAAAGTGAATCCGTTTCTTTGTGAAGTTTGTAGTAATACGATAATAAGTTTCTGTGTGTTATCGTTAGTTCTTGTTCAATACATTCGCAAGAATAAAAAACAACAGCCTGAAGTTCTAACTAATGGCCCTTGTAAACGAGCAATAAAAATGCTACATTGCCGGCAATAATTCTGAAAACTGTGGCCCAGCAACATTTCCGGAAATGTATTGTCGCAACATTTCCGAGCAATGATTAGCCAGATATGGCCCATCTACATTTCAGCCATAGCATTGCCCAAGAATTTGTCGCGTACACCTGGCAATAATGACCGAAATTGAAGTGCTTGTTAGTGCAGCATACATAGTAACAATTACAAGAAGAAAAAGAGAAGAATGTGGATTCGACCATACTTAAATAAACGAGAAACACTCCATAGTTTAAGCAAAGAATTAGTTTTCGATAATTATTTTATTCAAAAACTTCATTTATAAAATCGATAACTTTATCGTTTGGCCAATTATTCATTGTGAACCTTAATTTTTTACTAAAACAAAATACTTACAAATAAAATGACCTCAATGCTACACAATAAACTACACAACGTTTAACAATTTAACTGTTGAAGTCTCAAAGCAGGGGCAGACAACTAATCATGGCCAGGAAATATTTACGCATTTTCGCTCAGGAAACGATATCATCGGCAGCACCTTGGCTAGTAGTTGCAATACAGGCAGTATGGCCGGGCCATACGGATATATTGCTGGGCCATAGGAATATATTGCAGGAAATTATTCTGGATGTCGAGCAATATTGCCCGGCAATCATTGCCGACCACACATTGCCGTAAAATGTTGCTCGTTTATGAGCGCCTTTATAGTTTCAAATTTGAAAACATATTATATAAGTTAGTGTATTAATTATTGTCTAATATTATTATTATTGATGTCGGACTATTAGGAAAGGCTACATTATTTTTTTCGTGCTATCGGCGATCCTTTTAATGTTAGTTATTACACATTTTATTTTATTAATAAATATGAACAATGTAGGAAAAAGCTCATCTTTATTGGTACACAAATTATCAATTGATTTCTTCGTTTAACTCTCTTATAGCATCTGTTTTATAGTCATCACTTTCTTCGCCACTAACATCAGAGGCTGTATATGTTGACATTTTGTTCTCGCTTAAATTCTTCATCATCTTCTTCGTCACTATCTGATGGTTTAATTTCATCGCTTATAGTATAAAAAGCTATATCGATGTTATTTGAATTAAAATTTCAATGAGTTATGAAAATATGCGAGCAGAAAAGTACCTGTTGGACATTAATGATCTTTGCACCAGTTATTGTTGGTGGGACTACAATCAAACCACTGAAAGGTATATTTATTATTTTATTCCGTCCATCTATATTCTAAGGGTGATTGATAACTTTAATAGAACTGACTGCTGAGTATGACTCCAAAGTTGTGCTTTATATGATGAGCGTAGAATATGTTGATACAGCTCCGACATTAAGGAAATATTGCTCGTCAACTTTAAGCATAAATTTGTCTCTTTTTTCATTAATTTTATTGGTTTTAATAAATGTTGCTCTTTGTGCTGTATTTACAGTGTCGATTGATTTACGACCATATATTCTGCACACAAATTCTTCGATCTTTCTTTGGAATTTAGCTATACAGTCGTGTTTATTTGAAATGTCTGTAAACGCTTTAATGTTAGATTCTGATTGTCTTGAAATGTCGAAAGGTTTTTTCCCTCTTCTATAGAAAGCGGGATTGAAGTCGTATCCTGTAAAGACATGAAATCCTGGCAATGGTGCCAACTAGGTCAAAACGCTTGATAAAATTGGATGACATTGATGTAACGTTGTGCATTTCCAAGTAGCATATAAATTTTCAAGTTGCTGCGAATATGATTTTGTAACACTTACGTCCATGTCACAGAGAAAATAATAAAATAAGAAATGAATCAGCTGTTTCCTATAGTGACTAAAGGAACAGAGATTTGGTCTAAATGAATAATGACGCAATACTAAATAGTATTAATCATTTTAATTTTCATATAAATACATTTCTTAATGACGCAAAATAATTACAGTAGAATCATTTTTTTTTTAATAAACAAATAATAAAACATAAAAGCAGACTGTAAAAGTAAGTAATATAAAAGCAGACTTAAAAAACATATCAATATATGAGCGTGTGTAAAAAGTGAAAATTATACAGAAACTTTATTTCAAAAAGTAGTGCGTTATAAGCGAATATTAAAACGGCAGTCGAGACTATGAACAGTTCGATAAATAAATAAATAAAAAAGAATATAATAACAGTACATCACACAATTTAATATGAATCGAGAACTTGATATGATAGAATGTACAGTGATCATGGAAGCAATTGGAGAAGAGAGAGAGGATCAATCTGTGTATGTGAAAGAGCACAGATGTCAAAAGATACAGAACGTAAGGGAACGTACTGGTTTTTCACTGGGACGAAGTAGAACGTATTACAAGCAGAGTCTTCTATCAAGATGGCGACATAGCTCACGTATGTTGAATGAAGCCGGCGTGTGTTATCGCAAGAAAAATGTGATTTTCTTTCAAAAGTAGTGACAAGTTTGGTCAAAATGTAAAGTAAATGTACTTTGGAGGTGGTGTGATTGAAAAAATTAAAACTGATCATGTAAATTGGTTATTTCTCGACGGATATTCTTTCGATGTGCTTTGGCGGGACTAGCGTGGGGTAAGCTTCAGGAGTGAATTGAATTTACGACAAAAATCCTAGGTAAAGAACAGTGCGACGAATAAAACAAGTGAAACTGTAAGTAGAAATGGCCATTGGACATATTTTTAGTCTGCAGGTATTAAAATTTTTCAATTTATTAACAATTAACTTCATTTAACTTCTATTGCGTCATTACTTAAGATATGGTCCAGGAAACTTTGTATAATTGTAGATAATTTCTTGACTTGTTTGTATATATGTATCACTATGTTTATGTTTCTTAATTGCTGTAAATATCCATTTTTGATCATGTTTGAGTAAATAATTGTTGTCTTGCCGCAATGCCTTGAATTTCTTTCTGTAGCCACGAATATTCATTTAGCCACTACTTTAATTAGCCAGGTTCCCACCCCTAAGAAAACAGAATTAATTAACAAGTATTTTTCAGTGATTAGTAATTATAAGTAAATATATGCAAACAGAGCATAAGAGAGGTTATATGTGGATTGTCGCAAATTATCATGATTATTATTTTTTTTATTATTAAGATTATGGGAGTCAAGTAAGGTGAATTCAAGTAAGATGTACTTAGGTAAGGTGAATCAAAGTAAGGTGAGTTGAAGTAAGGTGAAATATATAATATTGTTCTACGTTGAAGTTGGAAGAAAGATGTTATGGAGAGTTAAGGTGGGCGATGATTTAATAATGAAGTGAGGCAATAGGCCTAGGAGGTGCATAAGCAATTTTAAGTAGTACATGAGCGACGATTTTTGTTTTTTAAGGTAAATAGATAAAGGAGGTGTTGAAGAGATATTAATGGTTATTAGATAATCCACATATAGCGTTTTTTTATTTTTGATTTAAGACATTTTTTTTATTTTTAAACTTTTTACCGAACCAAATTTTTTTTAACTCGTTATAACATTAAATATTT
Source organism: Philaenus spumarius (assembly GCA_018207615.1). NCBI lineage: Eukaryota > Metazoa > Arthropoda > Insecta > Hemiptera > Aphrophoridae > Philaenus > Philaenus spumarius. Next base: position 21,687 of record JAGFPH010006193.1, read on the forward strand.
TTATTTTTGTAACCATAAGTTACAATTTATATTCCCTAACAGTATAATAAACACACTAAAACTTTGCAATCTATACATACCGACGGTTAAATTGTCAAATTATACATTATTTATATTAATATTTAAACAAACAAAATCACACTTTCAAAACAAAGTACTGTATAAGCACAGTTCAGCATGAGCATAGTATATCTATACATACATCAAAAGCAGCATAAAGCTTAAAACTGAGCTAATAGTATGTTCCAAAAAAACATATTAGTGAAAAGAAGGAAGGTATACAACACTGAATTATTTAGTTCATTGATGTATTAATAATATTTAATCTATATAAATAAAAATATAAATATTCGTTTGTTTAAAATCTCAAATCTCCGAAAATTCTTCATGGATTACTTTGAAATTTTAACACAACATTACATTCCAATACAAGCATGTTTTTTGTGCTTTTTGAAAAACATATATTGAACATAAAAACAACAACAAATATACTAAATATTTAACAAAAAATGTGCGCCATTAAATATGTTTACTGATAACAGTAATAAGCTGTTTGCTATAATAATTCCATTATCAGCTGATTTCAAACTTAAAACAATTATTTGTATTTCTAACTTTTAAGTTAGGTTTTTGTGAACGTATGTGTGTTTGTTAACGTACAAACAACAAATACTATACTAAATATTTTACGGCACTGGGAGCGCCATATATACCAAATAATAATTAAATACGTTTAATGTTGGTACAGTAGTCAGGTTGTTTAATATTAACAACCTTAAACAATCATAACAACTGCTACCACTCAGTATTTTCAATGTTTCCAAATGCATTGTTAAATACAATTTTGATATATTTTAACAATTTTAACTAATTTCCATTTATAATCAATTATTTCGTAAGACATTCCGTTAGATTGAGCATTAACATTTACCATAATAACATTCATTTCGTGAGTATAAATAGTTTTGTCATTTGGTTAAACCAAATAAAACAATTATAAAAGTTCAAAAACAATTTTTTACCATAACCTATTACTATTTTCTTCTTATAATATTAATAATTTCTAAACCATTATCTATTGCTTGTTTTTTTAATCCTACAAGTATTTTCATAGCTATTAAAAATTCACAATCACAAATTTTCAGGACAATTTGTATGGTGTTAAAAGTCCGTATGGGGCAAAATTATTTTATTCTTTTTAGTCCCTTTTAAAAACGGTTTTGGTTTTATTTCCGCAGACATTTTGAGCACTCTATGTTTCAATAGCACAACAGAAACTAAATCAGTTATTCAAAATCTATTCATCAGATAAGAGCGAATATCATTTGTTTGTATGAGTTTGTCTCATTTGTAAACAAACTAGGGTCAATTCTTCCCGGAGCCTTACAAAAAATATCTTTGGGAGGAGTAAGTCGGAGTAGGGGAACTTTCACAGATAAGAAGATAGTTCAGTTTTACAGTACATATAGTAATAACATAAATTTAAAACGGCGTGAACTTAATAATTATGAAAAATCTGTTAAAAACTTTTCAATTGCAGCATAAAGTGGTATTACTTATGTTAAATTAATATAATACTGATTGAAATTGAAACATAGAGTAATTTGTATTGTTAACAAAAATAAAAATCGTCGTCAGCTAAATGTTTGTGGGTGTAAAGATTATCAGTTCAATAGTCAAAGTGGCTATGCAAAGCTCAAATGCACTGAGTGTGCAGCAAGTTTATGATGATGACTGACGGTCCTTCCCCCGTGATAAATACAGCTGACGATTTCCTTTATTATTAAAAATGTATTAAAATTCAGCTGCATAAATTTCAAATGATATAAAATTACTTTATATCTAAACATTTCTGATATGTTTATATAAGTGATTGACGTATAACTCCCTCTCATCAATACAGCTGATTATTAATTTTTGGTTGAAAATTATCTCAAAATCATCCCATAAATTTTGGCACGGTATAAAAACATTCTGAGCAAAAATTCTGTTGACAACTTTTACATGCTGATGCTAATTTTGCTCATTATTGAATATTAATCAAGTGCTAGAAATAACAGTTATTCGGTATAAAATTCCTAGGAAAAATGCAATGCTACCTTCCCGTACTTCTATGTTCTGTATAGAAATACATTTTTTCAGATTTTGTTTAACAATTTCAGAGTTAGAATTATATACCACAAGTCTACTTTATATTTATTGCATATTAGTCTTTTTGTGGTTTAAAATTTTAAGTATAGCTGTAGCAATAAGTACTACATAATACAGAATGGGATAATTTAATTAATGCTATGCATATTTTATTTTTATATTGATGATGTTGCATATTTTTGTGTATAGGCCTACTTAAAGAAGTAAATGTTTAATTAATTTCTACTTTTTTTTCCAGAATTGATGTCTCAAAAAAATCAGAATATCAGTCTCATTCAAATCATTCAGAAGTTTAAATTAAATTCAAGTTCTGATCAGAAAAGTATATTTGACTTGAAACGCAACCAACACAAATTAAATGTCCAACTTAACTGGTTTCAGGTAATTGTATAAATTGGTTAAACAATGTAGGCCTAATAGATGATTGAAAATTGAATTGATTGTTTTTTTTTTTAATTTTGAGCACAATTAATTGACTATAATCTCTCTCTCTCTCTGTGTCTGATTCTGGTCAAATATAATATGTTTAAGTAGTAACAACTAAATAATATTATCTAGTACTACAACCCTCACAATAACTTTACTTTACAATTAAATCTAAATTA
>JAGFPH010006193.1:52650-64573 GCA_018207615.1 Philaenus spumarius
TTAATCCAGTGATTGAGACTCCAGAAACCTTGTTGTTGTTCCTCGGAGAATCGTTCTAACAAACTTAAATAATTCACACTTGTGAACTATTGTGCAAAAACTTTAAAAGAGAGTCATAACGTGACTTGTCTCTACAGAAGTTAGTATCAGAGTGACCCACATATACTTGTTCTCTCGTGGTCTTACTAAAGCGGAACAAGATACGTTGATATTATTCGCCGTAGTTTAGTTTATAGATTATTAGTTCAAAGTTTCTTGTGATTAATCGGTTCTATGTTCAAATGATAAATGATTCACTATATTTTTAACTTACACCAACTCAATCTGGATTTAGATTTGAATTGTCTGGTTACATCTCAGAATGTCTATCTTAAACTGCTTTGTCATAGATGAAATTCACACACGCACTTTGGGTTTGCTTGGGTTTTATACCATACTTTTTTAGTCTATGTCCTTTACGTTAATACTTTTAATATTAAGCTCTCTTTAAAAACAATGAAATATAAATTAAATTAAAATAAAAAATGCTCTAACAAAATTGACTTATGGTCTAGATCTAATTTGATAAAATTTATGTTGGGAAGTTGAAGATGTTACATTTGTGCCACCCTATGGATGTAGTAATTTGGATTTTTTAACCAAAATGAATAGTTTCAACTAGTGTGGTATAATGTACAATCTTTATAAATTATAGAATTTGTTTTAAATCATTTCTGTACTAATCAAAATGTAATATTTTTCTCTAGCTAATCAAACAAGCCAACGAGTTGGACCAATGGTTGAAGGCCATACAATAATCACTAATCCTACTATAATTGTGGAAAGAATTGATGCTACCACATTTGTTGAAAATTTTAGTCCAACACCAGGTAAACATGGTTTAAAGATTTGCTCGAAATATTATAGTACCAGATATAAAGTAAGCGATAAAAATGAAAAGAACATAAAATTATTATAATTTCTTATTTCTCTGAGGATTTACCTGATAATTATACTGAGCCCAATCTTCTGCCTTCTCTAGCTTTGTCTTTATCACTTCCTCTATTCAAATGTTTTCGGATAACAAATTTTTGTTAAATGTGTATGTTTTGACAAAAGCAATAGCTATGAAATAAATTGTGTTTGTAACCCAACCTGTGGAAAACATAAAATAAAATTTATTGAACAGGTCATAAAAGTATAAATACAGATATTCAAACTATGTCACATCTTAAAAGAATTTGAACATAGCCACATGTTGGTAGCCATTTGTCACGTAAACTCTTAGAAAGGAACATAATTAGACAATTTACTTTAAGTTAATCTTTTTTAAATTTAATAATAAAGAATGCATTTTATTTTGCCTTATAATTGATTACTAGTCGGGGTGTGAATTCGTAGAGACCTGAAGTCAGCTTGTGAAAGGATTGATCTAGAAGAAGTGATGTAAACGATTTGAAACTAACCGTTGACATTTGTTGACTTAACAAAAAACAACATATATACATAAAAATCCACGCAATAATATACATCTATAAGAAAGAACTTGAGAGCATGATAAATTTATAAGTATTGAACTGTTCTTTTACCATGAATTTTTTCTATACCTTTTAAAAAACACTGTTCATTTTTTTACAAACCAGTATTCTATGCCGATTGTTGCACTTCTTGGTGATGGATGAAGTGCTGTTGTAGGTGTTCAAAATGTCCTCGTGGCTTCCATTGGTAATGGTGGGATGCTAAGTCCTTTCATACGGGTAAATCGCATCAATCCAGCGATTTACTATTCTGAAACATTGATGTTCGTCCTCGCTGCGCCGATATTATAACGTTTGATACTGTTGAACGCACATAATTCACAACTTGGAGTAGGCATTCTGCATTACACGACTGCCTCGTACCAGAGTCAAGTTAGAAGAGTGAGCTAGAGACGGATATAGTTTCTAGCTGATTTACAAACGGAAGAAGCAATCTTATTGATTTCTCCACCTTTCTATCAGTTTATAGATAAATTACTGTACTGTTTATTAATATCGATTTGTTTTCAATGTCAATAGATGATCCACTACTTTAAGTTATAATGGGAAATGTTTATTTTTTTTTTTGACATTCTTTAAATATTACAAGATTACACTGGCATTAGTCCTATAGAGACACTACTGGTTTGTTTTTGTTTTGGATACACTTGTTCAGTTTGTATCTGCCTAGCGATTACCTAAGCTCTGAATATTTAATGCTCTCTATCAACTTATTTGACTTACGGTTATTAGCGAATTTCCATAGGAAAAATGAGCTATTGCAGTGGCCCTTATGGTGAGACCCAAGGTCGGGAGTAGCAAATGAGCACCGATCATGGTCCCCAGAACACGTTTTGGGGTGTCATTAAAATTCATATATATATATGTATATATATATGTATATATATATACCCGGTTTCGCTTCTTAAGTTGATCGCAGAAAATTTACACATGCAAGTGGCTCTCTGTTAGAAAATATCATATCTCAAGTGGATCTGTATACATTTGTAAAATATACGCATCGTAGTGGCTCACTCGTGTAAATTTCATTAACTCTTGTTGATCTATATTCGTTTGTAAAATATGCGCATCGTAGTGGCTCCCTCGTGTAAATTTCATTAACTCATGTTGATCTATATTCGTTTGTAAAATATGCGCATCGTTGTGGCTCTCTGGTGTAAATTTCATTAACTCTTGTTGATCGAAATACGTTTGTAAAATATGCGCATGGTATTGGGTCTTTTCTCGAACAGTATAATTTCTATGGGACTGTCTGTGCTGTTATGATTGTTAAGCTAAGATGCTTTGAAAGAAATTAATGTTTCTAATAATTTATAATTTATAAGGATATTTATACTCATCTAATTCAAAGGTAAGTTTTTCTTTTTGATATTCAATAGGAAAATAATTGAAGTAAAAATGTATTGTTTAATTTATTTTAACGTTTAAAACAATTACGACATTGTTAAGGTATTCTTTTGCTGTTGGATATAAGAAAATTTCTAAAATGGTTTATAACTAGTTTAGGCAGAACTCACACTATTCCAAATAGAAGAAATTATTTGAGTAAGACATAAAAGCTTTTTATGGCAACGTGCTTTCGATGATGCACACCTGTCAAAGATTACCAAATAAACGTTTTGTTTGGTCTAGTCTTTTGTAAATTGTTTGCCGACTATTTATTTGCTTCAAACAATATGATTTATACAGATTCTTATAATCTGGTTCATTTTGTAGGCAATTACAAGAATAGTAGTATCATTTCTTGAACAAAGGTCCCTTTTTTTAAAATATCATACTCAGACGTTCCTGTTTCAAACATTTTGATTGAATTGTAACCCTTATTCAAGAGTATTTTAGTAGGTCGTTTAGACAGCGATGACACCATAATGTAAGTTTGTGTTGTCGCTTAATGGTAAATACAAATTTACATAATTATTTAAGTTGCGTCTAATAGAACTTAAAGAACTAAAGAGGAAAAGACAGAAATTCTGATACCCTACGCACTATTAATTCAAAGTTGCCTATGTTTTCCAAATTATTTTTACATCAACATATTAAAAGACTACTTAACAATAAATTTGTTTGTGCTTACATTAATATTTAAAAATTACTTTACATTGAAAAAAGCAAGGTTTGCATTTTTTTAAATAGGCATAACCTAGATTGACGGGCTACATTTATTGTTAATGTACTTGCAATGTATATTGTAAATATTGAGCTTGACTTGTGAGAAGATATACTTGATAGAGTAAACTTTGAACACAAAATCTCACAACTAATACAATAGTAAAAATACAATTAACTCATAATTTGACTATTGTAGCTCGTGTATCACTGAAGATGGCGACTGTGTCGTTGAAACGTGATTGAGTTAATTATTAGTTGTGAGATTTTGTGTTCAAAGTGTATTCTATCAATGTATATTGTGTTTTTATATTTGGAATAACAGATTAGTGAATAATATAGGGTGAGTTTAAATTATTAAAATGCTTTCTGCCTGTTATATGAGTCCTAATCTGGCGATAGAAATCCATTGAGTAAACTGCCTTTTGCAGAGAAAGAAGCGACATCTCAACAATTTCATAGTCATTTAAAGCATTATAATCATCCATCTTGTTTTTAGTAATATGTATATTTTTGTTATCAAACGTTAACAATTCAAATGTAACAAAAAAAAAACACATTTTAATAATAATGCTGGTACCGTACTGATACTATGTAATAATGAAATACAAATATTTTGTACATAAAAAATTTCAAATAAATATATTACAGAGAAACTACACTCGTAAAACAAAGATCTTTGTTTTACCACTTTACCAAGGATTGTTTACCACTTTTAACTTGATAACTAAAAATAGCTGCATAATTATTTAGCATTAATAGTAAGAATTGAGGTAATTTTATTTTATTGTTCAGTCATTGTATTGAATGGCAAAAGTATTTACAAATAAAAACTTAAAGGCTTTAATTAAATATTTAAAAAATTTACATTAGTAATAAACTGATAAGTAATGAATCTATTACAATAAAACTACAATTAGAGTTTAATTCATATCACAACTTTTATACAGAAAAAAAAATAGGTTTGGCACTTAATATTTTAATTATAATCATAAATTATGTTCAATATCTGGATTTTTACTTATCACCAGTATAACAATGATTATATTCCGAGAAGTATTGAACCAATAAAATAAAATGTCTGATCCAGTTAGCGTTTAATACATGTAATAAATTTCTCACGGTAGAAAAATAGGTTGTCACTGAAAAGTTTTAATAAAACCGTCAATATGTCGGAAATTTAGCATTTTCTGTTGTGACACTCGGAGATAAATGTTGTTTAACTTAAAAGTATTGAAACAATTTCTATTATACTGAGATGCTGTAAATTCATGTAGACAAAAAAGACATGAACATCGGATAACTGGTGAAAAACATTCTGCTTTTTATAAATATTTGTTTAATAGAACATGAAATTAAAAAATTATGAAATAATTTACAGATAAAATATCATATTTTACTATAGAATAGTTAAAACCTCACCTTTCCAAGTTAGATCGTTTTTTAATTACTTGCGATTAAACTATTAAAAGCTATTACACTCGTCGTAAAGGTATACAGGAGGGCGTTCCGATCTCTGCTCATACTTTTTGTCAAATATAAATGAAATTTGAAAATTATGAAATAACTTACAGACATGATATTATATTTTTACTGCAAAATAGAAAAATCAAGTTTTAATTATATGCGTTCACAAAAACTACTATACTTGTCGTAAATCTATAGAGAGAGGTGGGGAGTTCCGAGTGCTGCACATATCTTCCGTGAAATACTATTTCCTCGATAGCCAATTACTTCTAATCTGCTTATTATTAATTAACCTGTAAAAATCTTATAATTTTAAAAATTAAAAGCTATTTTTATAAATACCACTTGTCGATGAACACGAATAGCCCATTTATTTTCTATGCAATTCAGACAAACGTTATGTAATAATTAATGGAAACTACATTATCCATCACATATAACTGTTCTTCACAGGTATACGATCCCGTTGACCCGAAGGACCATTCTGACTTGGTTTTTGTTTAATTGTGTTGTTTTATTTTATGTTAACACTTTCCTATTCAAGTATAGTAAAACTAATAAGGTATAAATAATTAATCAATTATAGTTATTATGGCGTAGCACATTATCATAATTTGTGTTCTACTCAGTTTTTATGTATACATTACGTTGACATTTCTCATAAGACGGATGTTTCCTAAAGTATTAAAAATAGTGGGCATTTTACTGCTTAAATGTTTTACCTTTCTACCTTGTTTTTTTGTTTGTTTCATTGTGTTGTTTTAATTTTATATGAACATTTTCCTATTGGAGTACAGTAAAACTAATAAGGTGTATTCATCAATTATAGTTAACGTGACGTAGTACATTCCCATAATTAGTAATCTACTTGGTTTTATATGTATACATTACGTTAAGATGTCTCTTAACACGGATGTTTCTTAAACATTAGAAATAGTGGGGCTTTTATTGCTTAATATTGTGGACTCTATGTTTAAAATAATCACAATTATGTAATTTTGGCTTTAATATTTTTATGAAAAGAAATATAACAACCATTCAAGCATATTATATATATTTTTTAGTTCCTAATACAATTAGAAAAGTATGGTAAAAATAAAACTTTTGGGAAAGTAAAACAAAAAATTATCAAATGAAGATCTTAAAAAAACAAACAAATGAAATCATACTTAATAAACGCGACGTAATAAAAAAACTACCTTCCTCCAGCACCCCGTTCTCTGGCTCTCAACCTCGCGTGCAGCTTCAATATGTGCGCATGAGCACAACATCAAATTTCACGCAGCTGAAACTGTAAAGCACACACTTCCATACAAAGATATGTATCTTTTCATAAACTGGGGGAAGGGTACTGACATTAAGCGTAAGGATTATATATAGTGCAAGTATAGAGAAAGAATTAAAGGGAAAAAGGCTCATTATATTAAATGTTACCGATAATATCAAGTGGTATTAGGGGGTGCTGCATTTCCACAGTGCCTATTCGCGAATACAACTAAAACCGTAGTACAACTGTAATGAATCGGAAGTTTAGTAAAAAGAATGTTTCGCTCAAAAAAAAAAAAAAAAACATCCTCCGAAACTGAACCTCTACTCTTATAATAAATAACAATGGAGATATAACATATTAAAAATGTGTTAAATACAAAATCCGCTGCTTCAGAGCCTAAAACTATTGTGCACAGTCATTATTTATATAATAATAAAGAACGTTTTAGACAATTTTTTTTAAAATTTTTTACTTATAGGTACTTATATTTAAATAGGATTGTTGACAAATGTTCTTCTGTGGGACTAATTAGTGTTCTTTAATGTCCTAGTAAAGTAATAATAACTCAGTTGAAATAGTAATTAAGAGCGAAATAATAATCTACCTTGAATAAACGCCCTACACAATCTCAATATCATATTAATGAAACTTAACACGCAAGATTTAATATCTTATGTTTGGTACTACTAACAGCCAACACAGCATTATCGGTTATCCAGTAAAAGTCAAACGGATATCGAGAAAAATTAGGCTTTGTCGCTCTCTTCCTAACGCTAAACAAGAACTCTGCCTTTCAATAGCCTACAACTCTTAGATTGTAACCGAGACCCAATCTCATGATGTACATTTGTCAATGATTTACAACAATTTAGAACAACTATTGTTTGCTTTTGTGGTCCATGAAGATCTTAGTTTCATTCCAACATTTTTAAACAAAGTAATTTCTAGTGAACTGTTAAATACTATTAGTTGTTTAATTATTTTTCATATGTTCAACAAAATGGTAACGTACTATATGTTTTTTTACACATAATGTATATTTTAGTAGAATAGTATGGGGTTTTGCTGAAGTCTAACCTTGCCTACAGGCATCCCACATAAAATTAATATATTATCATATTTTCACACATCTGATATTGTTTATTAGTATTGTATTATTCAGTATTGTATTAGATTTACTTAAACATAATATAATAACTAAGCCCACACATTTTAGGGTCTATAAAATAAATTTTTAGTGAGTAACAAAACTTGAAATGTTGGTTTTCGAAATTTTAAAATAATATTTTTTGTATCAAGGCTTGGTTGCAATATAAAAACCCCCTGAACCCTGAACTAAACTAACTTAAATGTCTAATAACAGTATTTTTGGAGTTTTAAAAAATGTGTAAGTTGCCAACACTTCTTATTTTAATAAAAATATTTCAACAAATAGATTACTCAAGTAGTAGTATTCTAAAGTTTTCCTGATGGGCTTTTCTTAGTGGCTTATAATTAAATAACTTTCACAAAACAAAGTTCAACCAAAACCATTATTTGATGGCATTGAAAAATATGAATACTGTACTAGTAAAAATATTTCAAACAGAAGTCGGTATGAATAAAATATTGTTCTGTACATTAATAAACATATTTTAATCAAAATAAACAAACGTTCAAAAAAGGCAATTTTAAGAATAAAAATAATGGTACTATATGAATAATAACAAATTAAGACATCATTCAAATGCCATTCATAGTAAATAATAATGACTGGTTTTGAAGGGAGTTGTGCTAAAAGAGTTGACTGGATAGCGTTACTACGGGGTAATGGCTCGGACTAAAGTAGGCTTATATTCAAAGCCGGCTATTGGCGATGGCTTTTCGCCATTTAAGATATTTTTTGATGAGAAAAATATCTTACCTAATCCTATGAAGTCCTATTTCAGCAAAATTAAATAATATTAAATCAATATTAAAAAGTATCCGAATACTCTGTATTCTTCGTTTAGTGTAGCTACCCCACAAGAGGATTTTTAGGCGGTCTGGATGTTCTAGTTTCGAGTTTGAAACACGTGGTGAGCCCTGAGAAGGGCCGATTTTATATTTGTTTGGCTTCATATCACGGGACTTCATAGAGAAGCAAATGCTGGCGTTCAGTCACTAGCGCATACAAAATCACTAGCGTCCAGGGGCAGGAACGTGGACCGACCAGCTCACTGGAAAAACCATAGTCTTCCAGTGGATTCCATCGCACTGTGGATTGCAGGGAAATGAACTGGCGGACCAAATAGCTAAAAGTGCGGCTGAGATGCACCCGGTCCCACCCACAAAATTCTCTCTCAGCAAATGCAAAAGGAAGATTGAAAGATTTGTAATGGAGAAATGGACTGAGAGATGGAAGCAAGAAACTGTTGGACGGTCTTTGTTTAAAATCCAGGAAACACCTACCGCACCAAACTGGTATAGAGGGGTCTCCCGCAGCATTGCTACGTTTATGGCAAGAGCTCGAATGGGACACGCAGTAACAAACAGCTACCTAAGAAAATTTCGACTGAAGGAAACCGACAGATGCGAGAGGTGCGGCGTCGAAGAGGAGACCATAGGCCACATACTGCTGGAGTGCACCTCGGAGAACAGAATGAGAGATTCTCTCAGAGAAGCTTTAAAGGACAGCCAAAACAAATTGGAAGACGCTCTGCGGAACAAGAGGTATTGGGCATTGGCAGCTGCGGCATATCATGGTCATCGAGTCGTCGGCATTACCTGAGGCCGGAAGCTCGTATGAAGAAGTAAAGAAGAAGTAAATAATATTAAAAAATATCAAACAACAGAGCGTCACTAGTAAAGTTCTACGAATTATTTCCATTGTTTATTACCCACAATATAAATGGTCACCCCAGGGCTTTTCCCGGCCAGTAAACTTTGGTTTATAGGAGTTTTAAGCTTGCAGTATGTTTTGCCTTTTTTTCAGAAGAACCTTCATACAAGGACCTGACTCTCTGAGAACAAACAATAATACTGACCCGAACCGTACCCACATGTTTTGACTAGATTGTAAACCAATGTTAGTTGTCTTGTTCTAGAAAGGTGGCATCTCGCTGTTGTTACAAGTGGAGGGAGAAATATAATCTTCTTTTCCTAATTCTGTGTTGTGATTCTTACTGGCTAAATTTTTTTATGAAGATAATATATAAATTTATTTATATTTTTGTACTTTGAAAATGTTATTATTCAAACACTACTTTCTATCAATAAGTATAAGGAAAGTAGTTTATTCATTCAATATAAATCAATTAGTTTTTCAAATTGCAGAACTAAATGATTATTATAAGACAAAGTGTCGTTCCCTATTTAAAAGATGAGAAGTTGCAATTTTTTCTAGAATTCAGAATCCTTTCTAGAATTTTGTGAAAACAAACTTGTCATATTACTTTTGTAAAAATATGGTTTATTGAATTACAATCAGTATGTGTAGTTTGCACCACTGGCTTCTACGTTGACAAGTAAATTTACAGAGAATTGATTCTTAATTTCATCAATTTTAATAAAAATTTTTGTGTAATAATGTTTACATCAGCGTGTTTTATAGACCTACATTTTATTTTAGAAGGGTTTTATTTTTAATAGGAAATGACGTTTTTTAGACACATGACACAAAAATTGTAAGAATTTTATGTGAGAGTATGATTTATGTTGTATGTGAACTACAAAATTTAACAAGAAAACTCAGCTCTGTAAACCAATAATTAAAATATGAATGGATACAGAACCCAAATATATGTGTTTAGAAGTAATGTTTTTATTCGTCTTTTGACAAAATATTTTTCAAGTTTAATACTTAAATTAGATGAAAGCGAGGTCAACATCCCATTAGCTGTCCAAGTAAACATTTAAGCAACACTCAACAACACGATTTTGTTTACTAGAAGTGTACATATTGGATTAACAACTTTAATCTTCAATGCAGCTATAATCTTTAACTATTTATTTAAACCTACCCAGTCATAAACGTGGTTTTGATAGTAGACTAAGCATAACTTTGCTAAATATAGTGCATGAATAGATAGTTTTATAATTGGAGATTAGGATATTTCTAAATACATCTAATCATAATTATATACTGTCATTATACCTTGATTTAGGATTGAGGAGGGGTTATAGGCCTATTTTCTATTGCTTACATACTGACCCCAATGTTCTAATTTAAAAATGCATAACTCATAAATTCGGAAAACTTGCTCAGGTGTTTCAATAGTTAGTTGTAGTACATACACCTAGTTATAATACTATACTGTCATTATACTCAGATTTAGGATCGGGGAGGGGTTATAGGCCTATTTTCTATTGCTTACAAACTGACCCCAATGTTCTAATTAAAAAATCCATAAATTGGTAGGTGTAGGTACAACATACTGTTCCATTTTTTCTTAATGTTGAGTGATATTAATTAAGCAGCCGCCATTTTAAAACACCTTTTAAAAATTTGTTGTTTTATTAAGAGTTTTGCTCACATTGTACCTTTACTGTTATTTTATCTTGGCGATTTCAGTTAAAAGTAAACAGCACAATAATATTGCGAACTTTATAATTTTTACTTAAATGGAACTCTTTATAAACTAATAACAAAGCCACAATTTTGAAAGTAATTCAGTTTTTTTGCCAAGTAATTGAAATATGAGTTTACTACTTTGCCTCATATTTCGTTTAAGGTGGTTTTAGCAACCTTTATTAGGCAGTAGAGTATGTAAAATTTAAAAACCTTTGTACTCTTCAAACTCGCTGCCATTTTGAATTGGGAGAGCACAATACTGTACAAATGGGTTAATCTTGACATTCATTATACAAACGTAGGCCTATAAGCTATACATTACAATATAGCATGAATCGTCAATGTGTTTAGACGCAATCTTATGGAAACGGGTTTTTCTTAATACTAATTTGATGTCATTTAGAAATGGTTGCATAGACGAAACCAAACTATTCAATTATTTTCCCCTGCATCTTAAATATTGTTATTTTATTTAAGTACGAAACATTTGTTAACAGCGTCCTGAAGGTATGTTTTATTTATGCGAAAAAGCAAAATAGACTCACATTGAACAATGTATACTCTTATGTGGCCAAATAGTTGTCAACATTTGAAATAAAAAATACAAGTTCTGCCGAGGGAGTTTATGTGATACTGGACTTGGTTAGATTTTTTTTACAAATTTCTATATACAAAATTAAAACATGCTAAACATTTCAAACACGGCACCGTTCTTTCCACAAACTTCTGCTGATGAAGTGTATGTGCCTCCTGCTCTGCCAATTATTTCTTTTTGTTAACAAAGTTTTTTTCAAACTACTTCGAGGTAAAGTTTAGACTTAGTAACACTTCGATTTATTTTTATTTTATTTTTAAGGGCTTATGCTCAGAACGTACCGTTTTGGTGCATACTTATTTAAAAAAAAAAGTAAAAAATAAATAAAAATACAATAAGTGTTGAGAATGTGTTAAACTAACTAAATATTACCAACTACAATAATTATTTCAACATATAGAAAGTGTATTTTTTATTGCGTATCGTGCAGTGAATAG
>JAGFPH010006194.1:17587-50909 GCA_018207615.1 Philaenus spumarius
TTTCTGGTACCGTTTATTTATTTTATTTCCATAGAAATTAATGTTTTACTTTCTCACTATACTATAGTATAGAGAAAGTACAGTGATCGCAAAAAAATCGATGTTGAGATTTTTGTGGAAATATCCGTTTTGGGACCCCTGAGTCCAAAAAAGTGTTTTGTACAAAATGTCTGTCTGTATGTATACAAAGCTAGAGCAAAAACTATTCGATCGATTTCAAACAAATTTGCACCAGACATGTCAAGTAGGCCTGTATAGATGCACGAAAAACGGTTTTGAAAATTTTTGAAAAACAACCCCCTTTTTGGCAAAAAAAAACCCCAAAAAATCAGTTATTATTTTTTTATACAAAAACGGCTCTAACGATTTTGATAAAATTTGGCTTATTTGTAGCCTTTAATGTACCCTACCATATGCAAAAAACCGCATCTTTCTAAAAATTCTCGTTTAGCTAATAATAATAATAACAACTGGATTTTTGGGTTTTTTTGGCCATAAAGGGGGTTGTTTTTCAAAAATTTTCAAAACCTTTTTTCGTGCATCTATACAGGCCTAATTGACGTGTGTGGTGCAAATTTGTTCGAAATCGATCGAATAGTTTTCTCTCTAGATAATAATAATAATAATAATATTTATTAGTTAATCTTCTACTTTAATAAAAAAATCACCTCTCCTACCCCACCCTACAAGTCACAGTGAATCTGTTTAATAGTATAAATGTGTTTGTGAGAAAGTATGTGCCAGTTCCTGGTACCGTTTATTTTAAATTGTTTTAATTTGCTTATCACAAGTCATAAGTTATAACAAATAGGTTTTGTTCACTTGAGGTGATAGGAGTGAGTTGGGTTGGAGAATAGTGTTTCTAAGGTTCTCATAAAATACGAAAAACTGTCCGGAGAACTGATTTCGGATAACTCTTCCCGTCTTTTAAATAATATAAAATTATAACATTAACTTATGACAATTGTTACTTAACAAAGTGCGTTTTTGCACACTCCCAGCAGTTTGTAAACTAAAGTACATGTGTTCAGCATCAAGTAATTACCTGTATAGGTCTACCTCTTTGTTTTACTTTCCTCGCACCGCGTGTGTAAAAAAAATACTTTGCAACCTTGGGTGCAAAGTAAATCAGTTGATGTAGGCTGTTTTGAAAATTTTATTTGTTGTGCTTATAATTGTGCTGCTTTTGGTGGCGCACATGTAAACTGCAATACTATCTGGAATATACAGAACTAGATTGTACTGTTAACGTTTCGTTTATAGTCCAGCTCAAAAGAGGTGTGTAGAGTGCATGCATATGCGATAACTTTTGACTTCAGGACTTTGTAAGGAACAGTTAGGATAGAAACATACTAAAAGTCACGGCCTCTAGGAGGAGCTAAAGACGGGAGGTAGGTGGAAAGGTCCCATTTTTTATTTTTATTTATATCTCGGAAACGGTGCACTGTAAAAATGTTTCAAATAAACTTGATAACTAATTCAACTTACTATAAAATTGTTCCTTTACCTATCTGTCAAATTCCCAACGGTTTTCGAGGTATACGTTATTGAAATTCGATCATTTTCGAAAAAATTATGCTTACCTCACTCTTTTTGTCAAACAATTGCTTCTAGTGCCTCCCACGATTGTATCTCAGAAACATTGTCAGAAACTAAGCTGTAGATGATTAATTTCCTTCAATTTTATATATAGGCTACTTTTGCCATTTTATTTTCAACCAATCATAAGTTATCGAATTTCTAACGGTCAATTTCGATGTTCCTCTAGAAATGAGTATGGGGAGAGAGTTTGTTGTTTTAACTGCTGCAACTTGCTATCATTTACGTAACTCGACTCCACGTTCGCCGTGCAGTACAGGTCTTACGGGAGAATAGACATGCTACTACCATTACAGCGAACATCACGTTTATTGTTATGCGGGTTGCGTCAACTGACCGAGCGTTGCATTGGAGTTGATGTTTTTTAGTTGGCTAGTATCGCGGAGACTGTCGTAAGGATAACATGGCTTATGGGCGCTCTGTACTGCACGGTGAACCTTGAATCGGGTGTAGGGGCGAGAACTTTTAGTATGTTTACCTCCTAACTATTCCTTACAAAGTCCTGAAGTCAAAAATTATCGCACATTCCATGCATTCTACAATGCGTTCATTGACTGGATTGTTAGTAAACAGATCTTTTAGAAAACACTAATTTAAAATGCAGCTGTATGAAAAACGGTGTGTGTATCAAGGGCGTAAAGTCACCAAGAATAGTTTACTTCGTGCGACAAACTCTGACACAAACTTGATATACAAAAATATCTATTGCGTAGTGAACGAACGCGTTAGCTAATTTTTATTTTCTTACCACAGAAATTAATGGTGTTTAAAAGGCTTCAATTTGATATTACAAGTCATATGTGTCCATTACAAACTTTTGAGTTGGGAGTGGTAAGAAGGAGATTAAGGTTTTGGGATTTTGTAAATAGGTTTTGTAAGGCCCCCCCCCCCCCCCATGACGGTGAATGTTCCGATATCAGATTTTGTAAATCTCTTTCTATTTTTTAAATAACAGAGGAGGTAAGTTTTCAAAAAATCATCCTGATTATGTCTAACCCACTTTAATAGTAGTCTAATGTTATCCTAATATTTATATGTCTATTCAGATTCCAACACTTACATTGATTGTTCATACAAACCCCATTGTGTAGGCTTACGATTTGAATGCGATGCTTTACCTTTAAACACAACACATTAAGTATCTCACTATTTGTACAATCCACTAACACGACACTTTAACATACTATTCTGTCTGCCTGTTTAAAATTAATTGAACATGATTTATACTGAAATCAAATATAGGCCTACATGCACCTATTTTATAGACGTCCTTAATAATAAACTATCAAACAATGATTTATTAAAATCATAACAACTGGGTGAAACACGACTAAAACAACCGAATTACTGTTACAATGGCGAGTGTAGAGATTTGGAGTCACATTTTCTAAATAAAGTCACGTTCTAGCAACAATAACCAGGGTAGCCAACACAACGGCGCGGAATGTCCCGCCAAATTGGCCTACAGCTATTACAAACCGCAATAATTCAGCCTCGCCAAACGATTGTCCTAAAACTATTAAACTGTTGAACGTTGAACACACCCCGCACTGCAATTAGTAATTTAGTTGTAGACTTTAGTTTTAGTATAATTCAGTCAATTTAGAAACTAGGAAAAGCTGAATTTATGCTTTGTACTAGCTGACCCGTACGGCGTTGCCCGTGGTGGTTGGTATTTTCAGTCTTTTTAACGTAACTGTATTCTTACGAGTTCAGTCAGTGAGTGGTATTTGGCTTTTATATAATATAGATCTTAAATAATAAAAGCACTAATGTCATAATAATAAAAGATCTGAAATTATGACTTTAGTAACTTTGATCCCCCCAAACCCCTCCTAAAAATTTCGAAATTTTTCATACCTTTTCTTAGTGAGCACCTATGGCCTAGAGGAAGCTACAAACCAAATTTCATCCCAATCCGTTCGGTAGATTTCACGGTAGAAATCGTGATTTAATAACTTTAATCCCCCCAAATCCCCCCTAAAATTTATAATTTTTTGAAACCCTTTCTTAGCTAGCGCTTATGGCCCTAGAGGAAGCTACATACCAATTTTCATTCCAATCTGTTCCGTAATTTTGGAGAAATAGGGATTTAGTAATTTTTACCCCCCAAACCCCTCTAAAATTTTCAATTTTTTAAAACCCTTTTTTAGTGAACACTTATGGCTCTAGAGGAAGCTACATACCAAATTTCATTCCAATCCGTTCAGTAGTTTTGAAGAAATCGTGATTTAATAACTTTAATCCCCCCAAACCCCCCTAAAATTTCGATGTTCAAACCCTTTCTTAGTAAGCACCTATGGCCCTAGAAGAAGCTTCATACCAAATTTCATTACAATCCGTTCGGTAGTTTTGAAGAAATGGTTTTTTAATAACTTTGATCCCCCCAAACCCCCCTAAAATTTCGAATTTTTTTAAACCCTTTCTTAGTGAGCACTTATGGCCCTAGAGGAACCTACATACCAAATTTCATTTCAATCCGTTCGGTAGTTTTTGAAAAATCGTGATGAGTGAGTGGTATTTCGCTTTTATATATATACATATATATATAGATTTTTTCCCAAAATTTGGGTGGAGTACTAGCTGCACATTCTACACAGTTAACACTGTATCAGCCAAGACACCAAATTACAAGAACGGTAACTATTTCACCAAGTACTGTTACTCATGTGACGCCCCATGCTCGGATGATAGTGAGAATTATTCTTTTAGCGACACGTCTCGAGTGAGTCACGTTTTGTATGATTAGATCACGGTCTTTACTGAACTACCAGTATTGTACGTGTTTAAGGTATGCTTAACGCTAACAAGCAAAACAGCAGGCAAATACTTCCTAAACATTTCTTTCTGTGCCAGTTTTACTGTTTTAGATTTGTCGGTGGTTTAAATATTTTACTTCGTTACGTAGGATACATTATTTGTAATTTATGCGTAGGTTATAATTGACTCAATAGAATACCCCAAAATGGTTGTTGTTGCCTAATAAGTCGATTTAACGGAATTTACAGAATTATACACATTACCGAGAAAACACACCCATATCCCGTGCGCCTCTTGACTACAACTGAGATGTGTTGCCAAATTAACGCCAAGAACAAACGGGAATAGAGTCGTCTAAAGCTACGCGCACACTGCACCGACCGGTACGTCGGCCGATGAGGACGGGTCGGACATATTTTACAAGATGCTACCATATGACTGGCAAGAAGAGCAAACCGTATGTGAACTTAGTCTCGTCGAGAGCGGATGTGTTACCAATGTTTCTTGTATTTTAACAAAGTGCGATGGATATTGATGCAGAGCTAGCTATAGTATGTGCACTTCTTTTGGAGGAAGAGGAAAAGCAAGAAAAGAAACTCGATTTTGGTCTCAAACTATTAACACGAAAAGACTTAGATTTGGCGAGTACCATACCCTTTTTTCCGACCCAGTTGAAGATGGCGCAAAGTTTTTTTTTGAATACTTTAAGATGACAAATTTGAATCCCTTCTGAACATTTTGGAACCTGAATTTCAGAGGTTATATAGTCATATTATATATCTTTTGATAATTTTGTACCGAAGAAATAAGTACACTTACAGTAAATAAATACAAGAAAATAAATCTTGTCGCCACAGTAATCAAAACTCAAATGGCAAATAGTTCCGTTCTGTGCGTAGGAAAGGTGGCGCTCGCTAATGGCACGCCGCGGATTGTCCAAAAGTTCTTTCACTTCGACGTTTTTCAAAACAGCAAAAGTGGTGTATAATGTGCGTGTCCCCATACGGATACATGTATTTGACTTTTATAAAAATTCCGGTCGCCCGTGAAGTAATCGTTCAACGTGGAAGTCACTATTTTACACTATTTTAATTCCAATTACTCATCTGTGTAGAAAATATTTTATCTGTGCTCACATTGGAACTGCATCTACTAAAACTGTGATACTTTCTAATTTTGGCCTACCATTGCTTTACCCCTCTTATCTTAATTGAGTGTTATGAGCGGAGTATTGCTAAAGAAATAGACTAATTTGTTCTTTAACACATGTATGTTAATAGTAGCCCCAGCCTACATAACATAAAAGGGCATGTTAGATTGGTCTTTAAAAAGGGCATGCTAGAGTCGTGATTTAACCCCCCCCCCCCCCCCTGTAACTTTTTTAAAGTATTACAGTTACAATTTGGGGGAAATATTGGTGCCTGATCGACTATAAAGCGAAGAAAGATTCGCGGCCTCGCTAGGGGCCTGTATTAGAGCTGCCTTGGAAAAAAAATGTTAATATAATAAACGATTCATAGCGACAAAAGCTTCTTTGGACGATTGTTTATTAAATGTTTTCCCTACAAGTGGACTGAACTGTATTGCAGGATATTTTTTCTCCTCAAAATTTCAATTATTTCACTGCCATTACCACTTGTATGATTTGTAGTTTTTGATTTGTACGTTGATAAGTAAGCAATGAAAGTTTTTTTTAAAATTTGTTCATGTCTTATAGAAAGTAGTGAGACAAGTACAATTTTTTTTGTAAAATCTTGTTCAATAAAAAATCATAATTTACTTTGATATTCAGGTCAAATGCAATTTTTACAATTTTTTAGGCCTCTACATAGCCGACTTTTGTTTCATTTTCCAGTATGCGTATTTCAGATAATGTATGGCTTTCATATGAGTAATGTGAACCTAAAGGGGTTCCTCAACAAGCAAACATCACATTTCTTATGGTCGTAGAAAAGCCACCGTATAAAATTGCAGAGTTTCGTGAAGAAATAACTAGATACGCTAAAAGCATACAAGCAACGACCGCTTGTTCACCAACATATTCTAAGATCTTCAACAACGCTCCGAGAGTAGCCTAAAACTTAATGGAGGACGTACAAAGCATGTGTTTGAAAACATTTTTGCTTCCTTTTACTTTGTAAATATATTTTTTGGCTATAAATAAAACATTTAACAAATAAAACTATTACAAAAAAGAAAACATTTGAGCCGTGCTAAACTTGAGCGTGTCTAGTGTCGAGCATAGGCGTAACCAGGATGACCGTATGGAGGGGGTTACAACAACCGGGGGAAGGGGGTGCAAGGACAATTTTTAAAAATTAAGGTGCAAAATAACACGTTTTAGGCTTCCCAAAAGTACTTTATGTATACTTTTCGACTTCTAATAATAATTGTGAATTAAGCCCATTTTAGAATAATTTAGAATAGCAACCATGACTCATCCCCCGTGAAATCTTTCCGAGCGCTGCCTCTAACCCCATAGAACCGGAACACACACAGTGCGTTTTTTGTCGCCTGCGGATTGTCATAAAATTTAAGTGTGCACGCTGCCAATTTTCCGACGCCGGGCCGTCTAAAATTCTCATTGGGATTCATTAAACTGAAGTGTCTAGTTCATCAATCACGAAGTGTGTTATGTAATATATTATTATTTCTCTTAATGTTTTATTGATATGAACAGAGAGCAACTCTCGCTTTATTGTTATTCCATCGCCGATTGAAAAGGAAGCAAAAAAATATACTTATCTTCGTTCGTCCAATCAATAAATAAAAGAAGAGCAGCTTTTGGAGCATTCTACACTGTGTTTCTTGAAATAGAAGAAACATTTTTCAATTATTTAAGAAAGTCGGTTTCGTTATTTGACGAACTGCATACGCGGCTGAAGTATAGTATTCTACGGAAAAAATGCTAAAATAAGGAAAATTTGCGTGCATTTGGTCACATTCGCCACTGCTTCGGCGGAGACAATGGAAAATCCATCGATTGTAGTGGCAACGAGCGGCTGCACAGATATCGTCAGCGGCAAATAAACAGATCGTTTATTTTTCCGACGAATGTGTATGCTCTAATACTCTCCTTCGCACCACTGTTAATATGACAGCAACGGCAAATAATCTGTGGCGGAAAAGGCCATGTGCTGCCTTTAGAACACTATACTTTGATACACTACACTGCATCTATATAAAATAAAGTGTCAGTTCCCAATTCAACCAAAGATAATGTCAGCAATATATTGATAGTTTATTGTAGCTTAACATTTGCATAGGTGTTGAAAACAAGTTACGTATTTCAATATAAACAAAGTCCGAAATATTTTTTCAATGGGAGGGGGTTATAACCCCCAAACCCCCCCCTGGTTACGCCTATGGTGTCGAGTGAATACATGAATATTTTCTGAAATCGATAGGCCTACCATATTTTTCGTTGTGTGACCATTCTGAAAGAGAATGTTTTCTGTATGGCTAGTACAAAGTACAATACCGTGGCTGTCCTTGACTGCGTCCAGTCGCCGCGCGCCGGTTAGAAGATCGTAGTGACTTTGGAGTTGTCACATACATTTTCCCAGTTTAACATTCTTCTTTGATACCGTATTAAATAAATTATTTTATAAAACTAATATTTGTCTTATAATTTAGAATGTTAATAATTTCTACTTCTAAATTTAAGGTAACAGCAATGTGAAAACAGTTTACCATGTCAGCTGATTATTATAAAAATTAAAATGGTTTATTTGTTTTTTGGGTTTTGATATAACTGGCATCGAACAATTTATGAGATCGTTAATTAAAAATAATTTAGAAAATGCAAAATAAAAATTGATTTTTACGATGTAAAATTGATTTTGTTCATTTTTAAACCTTACCGGGTTGTAACACACAGTACGTATTATAATTTAGGGCTAACTAATAGCGCTACGTTTCCGAAATAAATTTGATATTTGTTTGTAATAGCACTATATAGAATTATAATTTAGGCCTAAATACTGACGAATTGTTTTTAAAGATCTCTAAACCACAAATTGTATTTTGTGCCTACGTAAAAGTGCACATATCGTTATAATGTAGTATACTGTACGTACACTTAATACTTGTATATTATGCCACTTTGGTTGTGGTCTATAGATTGTATTTAATGATAATTACAGTACCACCTCGATTATCCGAGGTATTTGGGACAGGGCAGAACTTGGATAATACGGTAGGCCGAGAGAAAACCATTGAGGTACGAGTTCCCGCGTCTTTACGTCGTTATAGGCTGATTTGGAGCCATACTTACTTCAAAATCTATTTTATATGGCTTTTAATAATGTAGTTTTAAATAAACAAAGAAGGTTTGGTAATGTACTCAAACGAAAGAAATTGGATACTGTAAGCTACTGTAATAAAAACCACAAAAATAATGCCTCCGAAGTTCTTTCATACTCACATTTTTCCATTGATTGTCTAGCCCCTTCTTTATTTGAATACAGTTGAAATTGAATGAATATGAATGAATGACAGGTTAGTAATGTAAGTTAATATGTAGTTTTTGTTTAGAATGGTTTTTTTTGTTAAGTTTTATTGTAAAAATGTATTGCATTGCTTATGCAATGTAATCAAATGTAGAAGCCGATTTTTGAGTTAGTTATTCTAGACTCTGCTTAATTGTGATTGTTATTGTGATTGGTCCGGCTGCATTTCTCTCTGCGATTTCTCGCTTAAATAGTAATTAAATTATAAATATTTTTTTGTTTTTCTTCATTTTTTATTCTAAGTTATTTTGTGTTATATTTTTGTTGTTTTGTTGCCCCTTACAGGTGTTATATACCTCGGGGATTTATTGCTTCTCATTTGAAACTAATTAGAACCTATTATATTTTGAACAGTAAAGTATGTATACTTATTTTTATTTGATAGAATATGTAGTGTGTTTAGTTTATATATATTTGTATACTGTTGTTTTTGTAAAGAAGCGATGAATAAAACTTACTTACTTACTTACTTACTTACTAATTCCCACTTTTGAATTTCCGATCTATTTCGTCTCCAGTCCCCGACAGTCACTTTCCCAATCACCTTCATCTAATCGTTTAATTACTTCCCATTTTTGATTTAAGCCTAGTTTGCACGGATATTTTAGTGTATAATTAGCAACGGTCGAGTAATTTAGTCATTCAGTAAGTGTCTGCACGTGTTATTGTAGACTGTGATTTAAGCGCATTATTATGTCTTCACATGATCTCGTTTTGAGCCACTTCTTTGTGTTGAAAACCTTCAGTTCCCATTGCACTGACGAATAAGTTGCAATAAGTCGGTTTAACACCGACACCGACTAAAAACAAAAGAACAAAATACAGTAGCAGGGGGAAGAAACAACTATATAGTGGGAATTGATGGTAAGTCCTAAATACGATGCCGCGAGGAGGGAAGTGTACAGTACTACAGACCCAAGACCGCTCCGTCATTTACTATACATAAATAACTATAAGTCATTCAATAGACCTAATTGATTTAGTAACCGAAGAAGTCGGTTAGTATAGCACCGTTAAAACAAACGATAGGCTGTACTGTGTATTTATAAAATCATTGTCAAACAAGATGATTCCCGCTTTCTTGGCGCGGTATTGTAGATCTCAGGCCACAATAGACAAGAATAGAAATATAACAAATAGAATACAAATATAACATTACCAGACCGAACAAAATCATTTTAAGGCATAACTAAAATTTAACTAAATTAAATTAAAAGATAGATCTAGTCCAAACGAGATTTTGGAGACGTATACAATTCTGCAGGATTACATTTCCTTTTAGCCTTAGATTAGCGCCAATCTCTGCCCTAGAACCAAGCCTTTAAGGAATAAATAAAAAGTATCGTGTCGTAAGTAAAGTAAAACTAAGTCCACTTTCCACAATCTAACCTCAAAACATTTCCTAAAGTTTACACATCCAAGACAAACAAACCTATTTCTTAAGCAGTATTTCTGTGAAACATTTAAACAAGCCGGCATTGTAAGTCTTGGTAAACTTGATATTCTGGGAACGGACGTATTTGCCTTTTGTTGAACCAATATTTGAATAAGGTTTTGAGAGCGCTTAGAGGACAAAATACGTGTAGGTTTGGATTTTTGCTTCTAATGAAATGTTAAATGGGGTATTTAAGCTAGGACCTTTTTGACAACTAAATATTTTTGACGAAATTTTATTAGTCCTCATAGCAGCGTGATGTTAATGTGGAAGTATTTAACACAGGTTTTGTGCCATTTAAGGTCTTAAGTTCTCTAAAGATTTAGATGGTAAATTGACCGCTTCAGAGCCTGCTGAAATGTGCATCAATCGCAGACACAGGCACAACTTTATATTGATAATGAATGGCAAAGTGGGGAAACAATGTCAGTCTTGTATGCTAATTTGATTTCACAAGCGTTTTCTCGAATGTAAACAAACACCTCATCGATTTCCAGAGGATTATTCTGGCTAAAATAAATAAATAAGTATTAGTTATAAGATGGAACCGTTTATCTGTCTAGTATATCAGTTGGAGGAACATGACAGTTTTATAAAATAGGCTTCAGTAGCGATGTATAATAAGTGCAAACATTAACTGCATCAATTATTGTAGGTTTCAGTAAAATCTAACAAAATATCTTAACAAAAGGATATTTTGTGATTAAGGGGATTTGCTACTGAAAATGGTCAAAAACCATAAAATTTTGGAAATATATTCTTTGCACATTTTTGTTCTAAAGGTCCTAAAACACATGGAAATGCAATAGAAGTAATTTTTTCTTTACATATATACCAGAAAAACTAAATTTAAACAACGCTGCGAAGGAGAAAAATCTGTCCAAATTGCTGTCTGGTTGTATAACAATTATGTTTTGGCCTACATATATTTCTAAATTATTATCAATAACCCTATAAAAATAACCACGCAAATTATAAAGTATAAACACATAAATAGCTTTATTTACCTAGGTATTTTTCACATTTTTTCAATGTATTCCACATTGAAGTACACTTTTTCATTCAATCGCCATTTCCCGGAATGTGAGAATTTAATGTTTTTAGAGACTAAATTCGATATATCTCAAGAACCACTTGAAGTACATTACTTAAATTTTTACCACTTACTCTACACATATTTAGCTAAATAATTATGTAGATTTATGTTTGTAGCGTTCATACATCATAAATCAAAAAATAATTTGTAAAACTGTAAATAAAAATAAAAAACAATTTAATGTTAAGTTAGATAAAAAAAAGATTTGAGGTTTATCGGCATAATTCTACCTAAATTTGTAGTAGGTTGTGTATTACCTTTAAGAAAAATTAAGAACTAGCAAAATCCATTAAGTACTTTTATAGTTATATCGCTTCAAAAATGCCTCGGCAAAATCATCGAAATCCCAGTTTAAATTTTTTTTCATAAGATAAAAGTCAAACATTTTATGTTTTATATTTTTGTGATTTTTTTCAGCATATACTACACCAGGAAACAAATTTTCAAAACATTTTTACCATTAATACAAAATTTTACTCTTTTCAGTAGCAAATCCCCTTAAATTACAAACAAAAGACGGTAAAAAGATTAGTTATTTTTTCAAATTATGGCGTATCAGTTTCCGAATCTCTGAAATCGTAAAACAAATCCATCTTCTACTATCTTCTCTTTCGAGACGTTTGAAATCCGAGTCCAATTCAGTCTTTCACTAAATACTTGCGACCACAATGCGGTCAGTATGTCCAAATGAGGTAAATGGCAGGATGAAATGACATACTAACCACGCTGTGGTGTAGCGCTTTGTTGTGGTACAAGATATTTAGTAAAAATATTTACTTCTTAGAGTCTTAGTCTCAACAAGTATTCCTTCGGGTATAACTAGCGCTCAAACCATATAAAAAAAAAGAAGCAGTCCTCGATGCAGGCCATTACTGTTACACACGTTCAATTATTCTGTTACGCACTTATTAATCAAACGTAAAGCTACGTACACGGTAAATTTCTTGACAAATACTGTTTTGACATTATGGCTAGCAGTCGATCACCAACGGTCCCCAAATAAACGGTAGCGAATAACTGACTTGGCGAAAGAAACAAAAAATAACTCGATCATGCAACTGAACCGCTGACGTGAGTTGAGCGAATTTACAAAATTAAGATATATGTTTTATTGTTTCAACCAACAATTTGGGAACTTGGTATACTCTCGAAGGCGCTGAATGGACATACACGAAATATATTGTAGAATTCGTTTGCGCCTTACCCTCAGCTAGCAGCAACTTTGTACTTCAAGCTTTCAGCCTCGGATTATAGACTGCCCTTTGCAATTATTATGCCCACGTGGATTTGAACAGGGTACTTTTATGGTATTTTACGTATTCATCGGTTTTGGGGGAACCAGACGAACGGGATAAGGTCGTGAAAAAAACAAAATGTGCTGAATAATCTCATTTAAAAACAATGTAAAACCCCAAAACATTTTTCATTCTAGTACGAAAATACTCACCAAATTTTTACTTGCGGTAAAAAAATGTGCTTCCGGTAATGTGATTTGTTGGCTAACGAACTCGTTTGAGCTACTTAGAAAACCAACGTGTGTCCCAAATTTGGACCAAATCGGACGTAAAATGCGGCCGTTAGAGTGCGACCTCACACACTCACACCCTTATATATATACAGGTAGGTGAAAATTCTGAGAACGGCTTAATATTTAGTATGTATGGAAAATTTAAGGTAGATGTGATTGAGGAGCCTAGTCTATTAAAAATGCTATTTTATGAGATGTCAAAAATTTGGTCCGCTATCTTGGATCCGCCATTTTGAATTTAACTTTTTTTTATAGGAAAGTGGTCATGTGATACAACATTGAAGTTGTCATATTTGTACGGAGCGCGCGAGTAGCTCACGGCGATCCATCTTCTGTAGGTTTTTTCAACGAACACTTTGAATGTTCGCCGTTCATATTTGGATGGGAGCGTGAAAGGTTTGTCGTTTCAGCCCGCATGTGACTATTGTTTTTTCAAAATATTAATTTACCCGTGATTAAATATGGAATGTTCAGAAACGAATTTAATGAAATTAATAAGATTCCTACCGAAACCAAAATATTATTTGGGATCCTCTGCATAAGCATCATTTAAAAAAATATACATATGAAAGCAGATGCTTGTTGATAAGTATCCGCGAAGATGGATATATCTGTAGACCAATGTAAAAAAATAATATCTTTGCCGTTCTCATACCGACGGGAGAAGAGCAAATTGAAAAGCGACTGGGAACAGAAAAAGGTAATAGATAAGTATTAGTTAACCTTGGTAGTGTCAAAACTGGCCCTGTTAATTTGCTCGGATTTTTTGCGTTTTGCAAGTATTTTTTTTTAATCGACAATTTAGCAATTAAATCCTAATCCAAAAGTGTTCAGTACCTTTTTTATAGAAAAAAGCCAAAAGAATTCACATTTGTAACTAAAAAATTTATTGATGTAAAATTTTAAAAGTTATTAGCTCAGGAAGCAAACAATTTCCAGTAATGGAAAAACATCCAACTGTAAGCCTACATAAAAAGTAATAAAAATTGGGTGTATTTTTTTCAATATATATAAAATGTTTTTGTAATTTAATTCTAAATAGAAGTGTAAAAAATGATATATATCAATTTAGTTTTTTTTCTTCAGACATATCAGTTATATGTCCCTACTACAAGACCGCTAACAAAATTAAGCCCGTTTTGAAATATTATTTAATCCTTCACTGCACAATGAATACTGAATGTTCGTGGGTTTCCTATGGATCCCAGGAGGTTTGTTGAAACTTTAAATCAACAATTCCAACGAACCAAAGTTGGTTTAAGTGTATACATTTTCTAAAATACATTAAATTAAAGACCGTGAGATGAGTGGTGAAACTGTCTTGGGGATGCGCAGTGGAAGTTTGCGCATGCACGGGATAGCTGCTAGGGGAGCAAACACCTTAGTTGGTTTTGTCTCCCCTCTTCTACCTCCCCTCCTACGCGCATCGAGAGTTTCATCACTCACGTCATTGGAATATACGCGGGTTAGCGGGTTTATAACTATACAACATTGTGACACGTTACCTTTATCTACTGAGACAGACGGACAAGAGAGAGATCCTGTAAGGGTTCAGTTTTTCCTTAAGCGAGCAATAATTATTAGAAACAAATTGTCTAAATTGTTAAGCGCAGAATATACACTTCCACTAGTTACAATAACCTACTTCGTCAGAGTACGAAAAAACGCACACAATGTAAAAGAAAGGAAAGACGTATTTTTGAAGGGCAAACGCTCAATTTGTTCCGGCCGATGAAATACAGCGAGGAAAATGTCGTTAACCAACCATGAAACACGAAATCGGATTTTGTAGAGACGGCTAAATGAAATGTATATGCAAATTTAGCACGGTACGTTGACAGAGTTATACCTTGAGTGGATCCACTGGTTAGGCAGACATCTGCGAGTGGTATAATAGCGCATCTGTAAAGTGACACGATCGATCTGTGACGCGGCTGTCAACAGTCATTAGTAACTGATTAAATAACCTAATTGTGGAGGATTTAATGGTTTGGTTTGAGTGCCAAACCAGATGCAGTTTCAAGTTTCACTCACATTTAGAGATTAAGTTCTGCACTAATATTATACACTGTTTCAAACACAGAGACAGCCTACGTGCCAGTTTACAGGTATTAGAGTAAACGGCTAATTATTGTACAAAAAATGAACAACTTTAATCAGCTGAGCTATGCATTTTAAATGGACAAATAGTGTTTTTGCCACTAAAAACCCTAAACTTATAAATTATTTGTAGATTTCAGTATTTTCCGACCGACTAGAGGCCATTCACTTTAGAATGTGCTGCACGAGTTCACAGTTTTCAAGTAATCCTACTCACCATTTCAAATTATTATATAGCCTACTGGCTTTACCCATGCTTCGCTACGGGGAATGTTTTTGCGGGGAATTGTTTTGCAACACTATGTTACATAATTGTAATATTTGTCTCTCATTTTATTTATCATTTATTTCACGAAGGTGAATTATTACATGTATTTTCAATTATATGGTATTTATTGTTCACTGGCTGTCCGTCAGTCGTTTTCGTCAAGGTATGTGGGCTGAATAAATTTAAAAATAAAGAATTCAGACTGAAGAGCGTTTTTTTTCAACCGTTACATCTACAGACTGGTAAATCACAGTCTTAACTGGATGTTGCAGATAGGTGTTTAATATGCGAATGTGTAGATCAGGATGGTTTTGATCAGCTTACGTCTTTAAATATTTTCTTAAATTTAATTAACTGCCAAATTTCAGATCTCTAGCTTTAAGGAAAGAAAACCAATTCATATTTATATTTTTAGGGGTTGTCATCACATTTTCACCTCTTAGCAGCACGTAATCAATGTAAAACTGGTTTATTTCTTATAAGAAATAAATGTACAAAATATCGGCTCTCTAGCTCAAGAAAAGTACAACAAACAATATGTATTGTTTTAGGGGTTGTTTCAACCCTTAAAGAAAACATATTTTAAAAACTTTACTTACGGTACTGTGCCTCTAGCACCTATGAGCAGTAGGCCTATGTGTACTAAATTTCACGTTCCTTCAACTAAAGTTTGTAATCAATTAATATTAATAGTTTTATGGGTTGTTACTACATTTTCACCCCTTAGCAGAACGTAACAAAATATAAAATTTGTTTATTTTTTATATGAATCTTATAAAAAATAAATGTAAAATTTTCCAGCTATCTAGCTTTAAGGAAGTGTAACAATTAATATTTATTGTTTTAGGGGATGTTACTACATTTCCACCCCATAGCAGAACGTAATAAAATATAAAACTGGTTAATTTTGTATATGTATCTTGTAAGAAATAAATGTACAAATCATAAGCTCTCTAGCTTTAAGGAAAGTATAAAAATGTATATTTATTGTTTTTAGGGGTTGTCCCGGCCAATCAGCCTTCCCGTCACCACACACGAGCGGTCACTGCCGCGCGGCAATACATTATTTTATTCGCGTTTTAATTAACTAGCGGAGACTCGATCGCTATGAATTCTTTATCCAAATTGTTTATGAAAGTTTAAATCTTACCGATTCTTATTGTTTCTTTACTTTTTCGAAATATTGTGTCGATGCGGAGCAGCGGCACCAAACGCAAAAAGGAACATAAAATGTGCCTTGTTTGAGCTATCGGGACATTCAAGCTATCGAGGTCATTCAAAAAAAGCTTGTTTTTTTAGTTTTTAGCAAAAATTTTGGGAATATATAAAAAAACAATTTGTGGGCTTAAACTACATCAAAATACCCACCTTTTGTCGAAAACCGCATGTTCCTAGGCCAAACAGGGGCCACGTAATTTAATTGTTAATTAAAAAAGGTTTTTTTTTAATAACTTTTTATTACGACAAGCTATTTAAATTTCGTTCATTTCAAACAATGCGGATAAAAATTCTTGACAAGAAAGTATATAGCTATTTTTGCTATCTATCATACTTTTTGAGTTATTTAAAAAAAAAACTCAAGGTTATTTTCGAGGGAAACTTAGGGGTACGGAAACAAAAACGGACGTACATAATTTTCCTATTGCCTCTGAACACTGAACCGATAGCCACTCCACTTTTATATTTAGAAAAATGATTTTCACATGTACACTAGATATAATGTGCATTTAATTTGTTTTTTTCAATTATGTACTTTTTGAGAAATTTAATATCAAAATTTTGATTATGGATTTGACAAAAAAAAACATTTTACGTAGTGTTGAGCACCGCAGAAAAGATCAGGAAAATTTCTACAAAACGACATCTTTCCAGCTCTTTACCTCAATTAGGAGATCTTCCAGAGCGATTTAAAAATTGTATGTAGGCAGTTTTTTTGAATTTTTTGGAAAACTTTACAGGCTTATGTCCAAACGAGTTGACATATTGCAATAAAATTCTGTATGTTTTTAGTGTCTATGTGAACACTACCTCATACCAAATTTCAACAACATCTAAAATGGTCGTGCCAAAAATCTATGACATTGTGTTGATTTGACCTGCAATGACCCAGATGGTAAAATAAAAGCATATTATACAGATCGCCTGTGGCACGCGTACCGACATGTCTATATTAATTCTGAGACACTTAAAACTGAACCATATATTATTAATTAACATTATTTTCATTGATTAAATTTCCACCAGTATTCCAACAACATTTTCAAGCCAGTGTTCCAATAGTCTAACTCTGAACGGTACTTCTTCAATGAATCGATTCACTAAGAACCGGAACGTTCGACTATCGACTCCATACTGAAGCATTCCACACACTTCTTGGACCGGTATTTAAATACACCCGGACCTGTTTGTTCCACATTCGTTACTACTGTACCACGCATCGGTCAAGTCCGTCTATATAATCGTCACGTAACACCTAATCGATAATAAACAATGTAGATGTTACGTTTCGATTGCTTTCTATGGCTGCTCCACAAGGCTGGGTTTTAGGGGCAGTATCGAGGCGAGTAGATATGCATTGTGTTCAAAACTTCAGGAGCTTATTCTCCACTTGGTGAATTTAATATAAAATATCTTTGAACAATTAATGATACCGAGTTTCTGCAAAATGATAACGACGCATGCGCACTAAGGTTATAAGGAAATATTCTCGGGAGAAGAAATTCTTGGTCGCAAAGAAAAGAAGGATCGTCGTATCGAGTAAAATGAGTGACACAGCCCTTCAATATTATATTAACAACATTTTAAATGGATTTTTCATTCAAAATCACAAAATTATACTTCATATAATATCCTATTAAAAGAGTTTTCAATTCATTTAAAACCACGGCTGTTAAAATAATTCGACCACGCAGCTGGACCGCTGATGTGAGTTGAGCAAATTTCCAAAATTAAGTTTATATGCCTATGTTTTAGGGTTTCAACCAACAATTTGTGAAATAGGTCTACTCACGAAGGCGTTGATCAGCTGTCTGTGTGTACGCAATACATTAGTAGACTTTGTTTGCGCCTAGTGGCCTCGCGAGTTTTCACCACTTGGCTTTGAACCGGGTACTTGTATGGTATTTTACGTTTCGGTCGATTTTGGAGGAACCAAGCGAGCTATAAGGTCGCGTAAAAAAACAAAATGTGCAGAATAACATCCTACATTTATATTTTTAGAAAAAACTCTAAAAAATTTCATTATCGTAGTAAAAATCTCAAAAAATAGTTACTTCCGGTCAAAAAACGTACTTCCGGTTATTGGATTTTTTTGGCTAACGAACTCGTCCGTACCACATAGACAACTAACACGTATACCAAATTTGGACCAAATCGGACTTAAAATGCGACCGCTAGAGTGCGAACACATATATACATATATATATATGAATTCTAATGACACCCCAAAACGTGTTCTGGGGACCATGTTCGGTGCTCATTTGCTACTCCCGACCTTGGGTCTCACCATAAGGGCAACTGCAATAGCTCATTTTTCCTATGGAAATTCGCTAATAAGAGAAAAAGAAAATCGAGGTCACCCATTTCAAACATACTATAGTGTGGTAGTGTGTCATAGCTTGACGCATGGAACGCTGCCGCGTTCCGTGATCAAGACAAAAAATATAATATTTCAAGAAATGAATAATAATTCGACCACGCTGCTGAACCGCTGACGTGAGATGGGAAAATTTAGAAAATTAAGTTTATGTTTTAGGGTTTCAACCAACAATTTGGGAAATAGGTCTAGCACGACGGTGCTGAATAGCTGCAAAATGCTTCGCACGCCAATCCCCGTATTGGGAGTATCTTCAATACTAAATGCATTGCGTGCTTCGCACGCCACCCACGTATTGGGAGTATCTTCAATACACAAAGCATTGCGTGCTTCGCACGCCAACCCCGCGGTAGAATCCACCACATGGCTTTGAACCGGGTACTTCTATGGTATTTTACGTTTTGATCGATTTTGGGGGAACCAAGCGAGCTATAAGATCGGCGTAAAAAAACAAAATGTGCAGAATAACATCCTACATTTATATTTGTAGAAAAAACTCAAAAACAAATTCACTATCGTAGAAAAAATCCCAAAAAATGTTTACTTCCTGTCAAAAGCGTGCTTCCGATTGTTGGATTTTTTTGGCTAACGAACTCGTCCGAGCGACGACGTCAGGCGCGCACTCACGGGGGGGGGGGCTAAAGGGGCTGTAGCCCCCCCTCAAGAAAAAATTACATTCTGTTTTTAAATGCGCCAATAGTGGACACATCGCATACTGAATACTGGTTTGCGGGAGTTACATTTCACTACAACTACGAAATAAATGGCTGCATTGCTGCATTCCTATTCCTAAGAAATGCACTAAAAAATAAATAAAACGTATATTCATATATTCCAAACTCCGCAAAGGAAAACTCCTGTATTACATTTGTATACAGGACAAACTAACTATAGGCCTACATACAATATAATGAAAGTTGTGCAAAACAAAAATATAATTTAAATATGTTTTATATAAGAATTACTTATGTAAGCTAAGCTTTAATAAGTTTGATTTAATTTACATGACTATTTCAGACTAGTGCAAATATAAACTATAGGGGAGGTTATACTAAAGCAAATTAGTCACCAATCAATGTCCATTAAAAAAAATAAAGATCACCAAACGTTAAAAACTAACTAGGGTAACTCGTTTCTAGTTACAAGTATTTTCTTTCTTATGAATACTTAACATAAAGAATAGAGGTCACCAAACATAAAAACATGCGTTGTATCCATGTATTTTAGCCCCTCTCCCCCTACATCAACGTCGCGTCCTTTCTCGTTGTTTTTATGATTTCCAGATTACCTTACGTCATTTTGCTACCTTAACGGGTAACCTATTTAATAGTGATAATTAATAAATAGTAGCAGTAATGATGATGATAAATAATAATAATTAATAATAAATATATTATATATAAAGGGTGTATCTAAAATGCACGGCAATCTCTCGGAAACTGATACTATAGCTAAAAATAAGAAAAAGGTTTCTATTTGACGAAGACCCAAAGAAGACTCAATTTTGTTTTGTAAGACAGCTGATATAAAAGATTTTGTCAAAATAAAACCTAAAATCTTATTTAATACGCTGGGTTTTATCATTCATTCCTATAGTACCTACTCAAAACTTGCATTCAAATAGCTAAAATAAACTTAAAGTAATTCCTTAAAATAGCGGTTTTCCTAAGATGTTTTTAAAAAGTTTTCCGTTGGTTGGCCCAAGGACCCCCGGTCAGCCCCCCCCCCCATAATTATTTTCTGAGTGCGCCACTGGACGACGTAGACAACCAACGTGTGTACCAAATTTGAACCAAATCGGACTTAAAATGCGGCCGCTAGAGTGCGAACACATAGCCTATATACATATATATATATATATATGACAGCCCAAAACGTGTTCTGGGGACCATGAACGGTGCTCATTTGCTACTCCCGACCTTAGGTCTTACCATAAGGACCACTGCAATAGCTCATTTTTAATATGGAAATTCGCTAATAATACAATATACTGTACATCATTTTAGGATATCCGAGAAAGACAGTAGGCTAGGCTTTTTTCTTTGCTTAGTGTAAGCGACATGGAATTTATGTCTAGGGCAACACATGATATTTGTGTTCACCAATCAATGTTAAGTTAAACATACAAGCGGCTTTGTTCTGACTGACATAGAATCAACGCAGAGCAAAATATAGGCTACTTAAAAGAGAAAAATGTAAACGAATGTTCTTATGGGGTCATAGACGCACACTAAGAAATTATTTTGAAAAATTTTGATTATAAGAAGATCGTCATAAATTATCAAACTTTATTGAAATTACTTTTATTTGAAAGGTAATTTAACTCCGAATGTGGTGAACTTTTTACATTTTTGATATTTGCATTATTGAATAAGAAAAACCATAGCAAACTTCGATTTTGAGTTAAGTCAAAGAACAAATTTAGTTTAAAAAAACCATTTGTTAAACTAAATGTTATCCAACTTCGGACTGTCCTAACCTTTAAAATGACATATTCAGAATAATTGTGTGACCATTATTACTCCAGTAATCTTCTTACGCATTTAACATTGCTCTTATGGAAGCTGAAATGCAAGATGGTGGCTGGGTCTGCCAAGCCTTAAAAACGTTCTCTTGATTATTCATTCGATACAAGAATAATGCCACTTGTGCTTGTTTCTTGATGTTTGGTATAATTAAAAAATGTCAAGTTATTTTTTCCGCGTCTACCATTTGACTGAGAACTAAATGATAAGTCTAGGGTACAAAACTACAGAATTTTTTAAAGCTTAACCTTAAAAGCGACAAATATATTTTAAGGCGATTTCTGTACTAAAAGTCCCTTCCCACCTGCTTACCTCCTGACTGTTAATAATAGGCCTAGAGTATTTTTTTTTTTAAAGAATTACTTTTTTAACAAGGTCGATCATACCGTAACGCATATATTGGTAACCTCACCGATTGTTGGAATCGATTAGTCAAAGCCTCATGAATCACGTCGACAAGGTGTGGTTTGAACGTCCTACTTACGGCCTTCTCGATCGGCACTGTCTTGGTCGAAGTTTATGGTTTATATTTAAGTTGACATCTTTTTATACATAAACAATGGATTTATTTTCTCCCTATGCCTTGTGACCTTGTAAGCAGCTGTTTTATTGTTGTACACTCACCAAAGTAAATTCCTAAACTGTTTCACATTTTATGATTGATACTTAGGACTTAAACACTTCACACAAACTAACACCGACTTCTGACAATAAATCGTTATTCCCATCCAGGGACCACCGTTCGGAAGATACGGGTACATTTCGAACATTATTAGAACATTCTGTATACAGGTGGAAGCCGTTGCACAAAATGTTACCTCATACCTTAGATTAATTAAAAGCCTAAATAAAAGCACGGTAAGTAGAGCGCGTGTCTGCCATTTTGTACGTTGAAGAGATTACCAGTCAGCAACGCATCTCGGGCGTATGTTACGACTCAAACCCGGACTATTATGTCAGCAAATTACTTCAAATTCCATACCACAAAAGTTAACGAGGAAAATAACTAAAAGTACCCTAGTTATTTAGAAAAATAACTGCGTTTATAATTTGTGTATAATAATTGGAAGATAAAATTAAAATTCGCTTAGTTTTTTCTGTTGAGTATAAAAGAATCTAGTTTTCTTCAAAAATTTGAAACTTGCATTGCAGTATTTTCTTATTTGGAAGGGTGCAAGTATTTCAAATCTGCTTCACAAAAGCATAGATTCTCAATAGTTTTCTTGTAAATTATAACCTCAAAAAACTACTGATTTCTTAAAAAAACTTCTAAAAAATAAACTGTACCAGGAACTGGCACATACTTTCTCTCAAACATATTTAATTTTTAAACGGATTTACTATGACTTCATAATTGTAGGAGGGGTAGGAGAGGTGATATTAAAGTAGAAGATTGACTAAAAAATATTATTATTATTAGCTAGAGAGAAAATTATTCGATCGATTTCGAATAAATTTGCATCAAACACGTCAATTAGGCCAGCATAGATGCAAGAAAAGATTTTTTGAAAATGTTTGAAAAACAAACCAATTTTCGGCCAAAAATCAGTTATTATTATTAGCTAAACGAGAATTTTTAGAACGATGCGGTTTTTTGCATTTGGTAGGGTACATTCAGGGCTACAAATAAGCAACATTTTATCAAAATCGTTAGAGCCGTTTTTATATTAAAAAAATAATAACAGATTTTTTCGGGGTTTTTTGGCCAAAAAGAGGGTTGTTATTCAAAAAATTTCAAAAACGTTTTTCGTGCATCTATACAGGCCTAATTGACATGTTTGGTGCAAATTTGTTCGAAATCGATCGAAAAGTTTTCTCTCTAGCTTTGTATACATACAGACATACATACAGACAGACATGTTGTAAAAACCTCTTTTTTGAACTCAAGGGGCCCCAAAACGGATATTTCCACAAAAAAATCAACATAGATTTTTTTTGCGATCACTATGCTTTCTCTATACTATAATATAGTGAGAAAGTATAGGTATGACATTTCTCTTTTCGGTTAGCGAAATAAAAAATATTAATTCAAAACTATTAATTTAGTTTGTAATGCTCTTTAATTTGACATGTCATGATCAAATT
The DNA here is from genome assembly GCA_018207615.1 of Philaenus spumarius. Lineage (NCBI taxonomy): Eukaryota > Metazoa > Arthropoda > Insecta > Hemiptera > Aphrophoridae > Philaenus > Philaenus spumarius. Next base: position 41,090 of record JAGFPH010006194.1, read on the forward strand.
TGACATGTCATGCTCTCAATTAATTTTGAGTACCCCACTAAAATGTCCCACTTTGGGAAGGGATACAAGATATCAAAGACCTTTTTCTGTACTTACGCTTGCGTTATCCATTAGCGTTTTTCTGATTTAAAAAAGAATTATTGAGTTTTATTGAGGTATTCAGTAAGATTTAGATTATGGCTTTAGCACAGGTTAGATCTAAAAATATTGTTCATTTTTAATTTCAAGTAATAAACCGCTTGTCATTCATTAAAATTTCTTCTACCGAGTATAACGTTTTAATATAGTAAAACCCATATAAAATGTATACCGTAGGTAGTAAACGTAAGTAAGCTACTACCGAAAAGCTTAATCTATACTAATATTAGACCTATAAGGAGGTAAAATTTGTTTGTTTTTTTGTTTGTTTGTATGTAGGGGGTAGTCTCTGGAACTATTGAACCGATTGAAAAAATAGTTTTACTAATAAAAAGCTTCACTATCCCTGAGTAACACAGCCTATAATTAATTTTGATAAAAACATTTTCTATTTCAATATTTGTAAATTTAGTCGAAAAAATTCTTAGGTTAACACCTGATTTCACACTTTGAAGCAACTATTTGTATTATTGTATTTCTAACTTTTAGGTTAGGTTTTTATTAAAGTGTAGACCTGAACCTTGCCGGTTCTTTTAACCTTTATTATAACTGCTGTTATAAAATGTGCGAAATAATTTGATTTGAACATTTAACATTATTTACCATCTTAGCTTTGGGGTTATCGTCAATCTTCTATACTCTATACTAATATTATAAAGAGGTAAAATTTGTTTCTTTATTTGTTTGTATGTAGGGGGTAAACTCTGGAACTATTGAACCGATGGAAAAAAATAGTTTTACTAATAAAAAGCTTCATTATCCCCGAGTAACAAAGGCTATAATTCATTATGATAAAATAGTATATTTCGCACCTAGTGCCGAAAATGAGGTTTTGCAGGCTTGAGATCGTGTTTCAAACGATCGAGAGCTGCAAAACCCTTTCGGCCGTGGTGCGAACGCTATTTTTCACCACACTACAAAATAAACACTATATAAAATTAAAAATAATATTTATTTAGCACACATGAAAATGAAACTTTGAGGTTATAAACTAGCTAGCTATGGAAAGTACAGTTTTACCTCAGTTGCTAGGCAACGGTGAAAATAACAATTATGTGTGTGCCACTAGTCTGTCGGCAATACCTATTGAATCATTTGCCATATGGGCCTATTTCATAACGAAATTGTGTTGAGATATACGTTCATATTTTAATTGAATAAACAAACAGCTGACTTTACGGCCCTAGGGCAGAAAAGAGCTACTTTCGGCCTCCAAATGACGTTCCGAAAATAGCTGAAAACATCGTAGTGTGGTGATACATTTTGTATTTCAATGTTTGTAAATTTAGTCGGAAAAAATTCTTATGTTAGGTCTAGAGTGATGAATTATCATAGGAACCAATTGAATAAAATAACAGATAAAACAGCTGTTTGTTCTAATATTTCCATTAACACCTGATTTCACACTTTGAAGAAAATGTGGTTTTCTGGCATGTAATTTTTAAAAAATCAGTAGGGGGCCTCTTCAGTCTCTATCCCAGGGCCCCCAAAGGAGCCAGTCAAGAACCGATCAAAGTTATAAAAAAAAGAAGAAATTTCATGTGATCCAGTTAACAGACCATAATGGATTTATTGTAGCTCAGTCTGACTTGGGCAATACACTGGATAATATCAGTGAAGAATATATTTGATGTGTAGTTTTATCTATTACGTACGAATATTTCAATATCTTTGAAAACAATTTATATATATATAAAAGCGAAATACCACTCACTCACTCATCACGATTTCTCAAAAACTACTGAACGGATTGAAATGAAATTTGGTATGTAGCTTCCTCTAGGGCCATAGGTGCTCACTAAGAAAAGGGTTTGAAAAAATTCGAAATTTTAGGGGGGGTTTGGGGGGATCAAAGTTATTAAATCACGATTTCTTAAAAACTACCGTTCGGATTGGAATGAAATTTGGTATGTAGCTTCCTCTAGGGCCATAGGTGGTCATTAAAAAAGGGTTTCAAAAAATTCGAAATTTTAGGGTGGTTTGGGGGGTAAAAATTACTAAATCACGATTTCTTCAAAATTACCGAACAGATTGGAATGAAATTTGGTATGTAGCTTTCTCTAGGGCCATATGCGCTCGCTAAGAAAGGGTTTGAAAAAATTCGAAATTTTAGGGGGGGTTTGGGGGGATCAAAGTTACTAAAATCATAATTTCAGATCTTTTATTATTATGACAATAGTGCTTTTATTATTTAAGATCTATATATATAAAAGCCAAATACTACTCACTGACTGAACACTTAAAAAGAATACAATTATGTTAAAAAGACTGAAAATACCAACCACCACGGGCAACGCCGTACGGGTCAGCTAGTATCGTATAAAAGAACGCATGAAAATTATACCACCTAATCTCGCGTTGTAATTGGACAGAGAGGCTCTGAGTTTTAAACATGCGGGCATCCTCCACATATCTAGACTTGTTTATGGTCACCCCAAGCACTGTACACACTGCTATGACCTAATCACACCTCTTGGATACAGGTGTACCAACTCTGTAACAGGTTTTGATAACTGTTATTTAACCATCTGGTCCTACAGACTCCCGCCAAATTAATATCTAACGGACAGGCGCAGGACGAGGATTCTAAAGTAACGGAAGGATATTGTTGTAGATTCGATACGGCCTTAGCGCTACGAGAGGATGTAGTGTAAATATCTGTTAGTAGTTGTTAATATAATTTACTTATTTGTACAAAAAAAAGCAAATAACTTAAACTGGACTTGTGATAAAGGAACGAGTTTTCATGATCAAGTCGTCATTATCAGTAACGGTTACTCTTATGACCCCCCCCCCCCACACACACACACACATAAATTGACTTTCGTTTGTGTAAATAAAGTATCTGGTTCAACGTTGCATGACAGTAATGTTAAATTTACACATATTCTCTGTTTTCATTTTTATATCATTGTTATCATTGGCACGTTTTAAAATTATCTGCGCATGAGTTTTCTGATCGGACCGTATAAGGTATACAACATAAAGCCCCGACCCTATCTAGAAGGAAAATATAATTTAAAAAAGCCTGCGTTTGAACCTACCCAGGTTCTCACCGGCTGAGTGAGCTGCAGTTTGTAATTAAAGATCATCCTAGCACCTCTAGAACTGATACCACAAAAAGGCTTAGTTAACATGACGGGGTCTTGGTATGGCCATCATTTCATGCAGCAAATACTCTGATAGCAACAGTATTGTACTATCGTGCGCCGATTTATCTCTCATTCCGACACACGTTTTAATATGATTTCTATGTTCTAAACAAGTGTAGAATCTGTGGTTTTTGGTCTAATGAGACTTCAATGTTGTTAAAACAGTTTAGAAACCAGTGACAGATTAGGGCCTATATTGGCTGTTGAATATATTTTATATCTCTCTGAAGTTGAGCAGCTGTTTGCCAGTCATGATCAAGAAATACAAGTAGCATCGTCTTTTATCTTGCGTCTTGTAACTTTTGTTTACGATTTTTCAAGTGGTATGGTATTTATTTTTACTGTACGTTATTATTTTGCAGTTTTGTGTAAATTTTGTTAATGTAAAGGTCTTGTTTTTGTTTTATTTTGTGTTGAGAAATGGCAACTGTTTAAACTATAGGCTACATTAACGTGGTTATGTGCCATTATTTCGCAAAAATTGTATTGTTAAAATAAATTTTTGAATAAATATAAATACAATTGACATACTTAAACAGACATATTTACTGTAAAAACTATTTTTAAAGCTCTAATCATTTTTATTACTACTTTTAAATTCATAAAAAAAACATATTTTTTTATTTGTTTGACCTAATATATTTAAAATAGGCCTACTCAATAAAAAAAATTTGTTAAACCTCAAGAATATTTTTTTAATTATTTTATGGTCACATTTAGTGTAATAAAGTATTTTAAAAGCTCTAAACTCTATTATTCTTATTTTTAATTTCATTACAAAACAAAATAATCTATTGATTTTTTTGACCGATTATAGTCAAAATAGGCCTATAGGCTCTTCGGTAGGGGTCAATTTAGACCAAAAGTTCCAGTAATTTACAATACGGCTGATTTTTTTTATAAGTACATTAAAGTATGTAGGTTTAACATAAAAAAATGTTTACCAGTCTATCGATTTCCCAAAGTCGAAAAAAAATCGATTATCATTTTTTTTCGATTATCTTTAATATTTCGATCTGGGATGAAGATAGAGAAAAATAAAAAATACCACCGTGTAGGGGAGGCATTTTTCAATAAAAAAGGTCATATGTATTTATTTCCTCCGAGCAATGGTTTGTCTGGAAAAAAATCGATAACGCAGGTATGTATTTTGCAGCAGGGGAAATCACTGTAAGTTGAAATCTCATTCATATATGAAGCTTTGGGTCCCCTTTTAGTGATTTCCCCTGCTGCAAAATACATACCTGCATTATCGAATTTTTTGCAGACAAACAATTGCTCGGACAAAATAAATACATATGACCTTTTTTGTTGAAAAATACCTCCCCTACACGGTGGTGTTTTTTATTTTTCTCTATCTTCATCCCAGCTCGAAATATTAAAGATAATCGAAAAAAAAATTATAATCGATTTTTTTTTCGACTTTGGGAAATCGATAGATTGGTAAACTTTTTTTATGTTAATCTACATACTTTAAGGTACTTATAAAAAAAAATCAGTCGTATTGCAAATTACTGGTAGTTGTAACCTATAGGCCTACCGACTGGGCTACTACCCAATGAAACATTTTTTATTTGATCTTTCAACAATTTTTTCCTTATTCTCGGTTTTATTCCGAACAAAACGAAATATAATAACTTATGTTTACTATTTATGTGATTTTTTTAGCGAATTTACAAAAATAATTCTGCAAACAGTAATATTTTAATTGGATCTTTTGGAGCAGCCAAGTGTGAAATAAATAGAGTGCAAAAGGTAAATAGCACTCTTAAACTATACAAAATTTGAAATTGTTTGTTTTTTGATGACTGACTGTTGTACACTTGCCGTTTTTTCAGTTAAAAATGTGATTCGCAAAAAACTAATCTCAGTGCCCAGATCAGCGAACCCAATAATCGCAAATAGTTCTGCCCGAAAATAGTGGTCAACAAATGAAAAATTACGAAATATAGTCGTGCAAACTTACTAAAAGTCTATAGGCCTACTCCCAAAGTGGGAATGAATTGAAAATAACAAATACCGATTGCGCATTAGTGTCATTTACTATAATACCTATACCTATACTACTATAGTGTCATTTATACCTGCGGCTACTTTATGTTTGTGAAATAATTTCAATCTAGTCGAGGCTGTTTTTGAGCGTATGTTTTCTTCCAAGCCAGTCGGTTGTTTTAATCTACGGTGAGGATAAAGTATAAAAACACAACACCAGCCTCGTGTCTACAGGCAAGGCTACGGACAAACCGTCGTATTTAGTGAAAGCTCCGACGCACCTCGGTTGAAACAATCGACTGTTGAATTATTGCGAAACTCGGCACAAATTGGCAAAACTGTGCGCGGGATTGTAATGCGTCGAACGTGTCTCTCCGGCTATCTATATGCTAAACTGCTGGCTGGCATACTTTCTTCGTGAAATACTACTAGGCCAGTGGGTCGCGAGGTCTATCGGATGTAGTTAAACAAAATTTGTGAAGTGTAAACCACTATGCAGACCGATTGATATAAGTATCATACAAGCTTGGTATTAGTTGTGAGATTTTGTGTTCAAAGAAATTCTATCAAGTATATCTTCTCACAAGTCAAGCTCGATATTTATTTATATGCGATACAAGCTGTTTTATTTTGTAAGTATTTGATACATTTAAAAGGTGAAACAATGTCAACCTAGCAAGACTTTTTTTATTATTCGTTACGATTATGTGTATAGAAGGTTCCAACGGGGTTAGCGTGCCAAGTACGCAAGGGTTTCCCCTAGTAACAAGTAAATGACTAGGGATTAACAAAAATGTACAAATTAATAATATCACAAAATATAACGACCTTATCAGGCAGATGAAGTGGTAGTGAAGACGAACACACATGCGAACCGAGACTCTGTTTTAATTGATTCACGTACATCCTACATTTACACTTTTCTCACGCTTGACGTAATGGCGTCGTTATTGTTTGACCTAACAAAGAGGATTAGTTTCGCGATCGGAGTCGTGGCTAATCCGACATCCAACTGACGGGCTCAAACAATTAAGCCAAACTACATATATACAGGGTGTGTTCATAAAGTCCCTTTAACCATCGTCATTATTTTTGTCACTGACAATAAGTTAACAAAACTTTGTAGGTAAATCTATCTTGTGTTGCATAGCAGGACAAATATTTTGACATATCTGACCCAGTGGCGTAGTCACGGGGAGGTTTTCCAGGTTAATCCCCCCCCTTGCAAGGCTTTAAAACAAGGATTAAACCGTTTCTTTGATCTCGGCACTGTGCCGCCAGTTTCACTCTGACGTCACTTTGCTGATAACTGCGAAGACTAGAGCAGTGGACTCCTTGTGAGCGCTGTCGTTTACTCGCTGTTGTAACTCGACGGAAAAGCTTCAGTAAAATAAAACTTACATATTCTTGATCTACATAAAGTACGGATTCTAACAGTGTAAAAAACTTTTATTTTAACAGGTATTTCGAATTTTAATAGTTGAAAATATTTTAGAATTATCACAGACTGACGTGGAAAAGTTACTAAGCGAGGAAATATTTATTTTTGGGTTACAAACAAACTTCCAGCGGGAAAGTCGTAGCCAATGAGTTGACCTAAACTTTTCAACTCACCGATTTGTGATAAAATGATTACATCATTATGAAATAGTTTTTAAATGAGCGCGAGGCGGTGACGCGTCGCCACTCCCGGTGTACTGTTGTTTGATACTGGAATATTTACATCCTTATCCATTACGTTAAATTAAGACGTCGGCGTCGGAGCTCATCGCCTCAACAAGTATGTAAACTCCAACGTCAAGTGAAATAAATATTTCAATACGACGCTTGTAAATAAGACTTTTTAAAACAAATAGATCAGTAAATAATACGAAATTGGTTACGTGTATCTGAAAACCAGCTACACATTGTTTCAAATAACGCCTCTCCCTCTACTAACTTCTGTATGAACTAGATATAGCCAAACTATTCGGGTCTGATTACTATGGAGGGGTTAATCTATACAAGCTAAATATTGTTTCCACTGTTCCATGGTGTACCGCAACAACCGTTTTGCTGCAACATCTATACAGTTTTTCTATTGGAAGAACGTACGACCACTGTTCCAAAATCGAACGAAATGCGAAGAAAACTAAAAAAAGAAATGTTTTTATAAATCCATTAATTTAAGAGATTTAGTTTTTATAACTTTTTTTTACCTGTTTACATTGCATTGCCAAATTAAACGGCCTATGGATTAAAGTAGGCCTAGATCGATGTAGACAGCAGTAAATAATGCAAAATTTCACCGTGCCAGCATCAGCGCCAATGCAATAATTCCGTCGACGGTTTCAGTATTACACAATATAGCACACCGTGTAGGTTAAATACCAAAACTTATAATTTGATTTCCGATTCTCATAGACCACGAATTACAGACAGGCATTATAATTTGTATCATATTGACTTATAAACTGATGTTTTTAATATTATTCGCGTTAAACCTACGTCCGTAAAGCGTCCGTAGACATTAACTTAAAGTCAGCTACTTGCACAAAATGTCAGCTGATTCAATAACCGGCTGATTTATTTGTGGTACTAGGACCTAAAAGTATTTTATTGTTCTAGGAACAAAAAGTATTGTACGTAAACAATCCATTGTGGTAAAATTACAAAAGCTGTAACTTCAAAAAGTTCAGCTGTTTTCCAACAGAGAAATTATCGGACTTGTTTTGATAGAGAGTTCAGGGACACCCTGTATATAAGAGGCTTTGTCCTCAATTAATGACCGGCTTAAGAATCGACTACTTAAGATACAAATACGAAAAGGTAATTCTTAACCACTGAGAAAGGATGTTTATAAACGTGTTTAATTTTTCTATCGTTAGCTCGGTTATTTTCGAAACTATAGAAGAGTAAAATAACATTACTGACTGACTGACTGACACAGAATCGACGTACTGCAAAAACTTATCAAGTCAACAATACGAAAATGTAGGCTACAGATATATTCTATGGGCATAGACGCACACTATGAGAGGACGTTAAAGCGTAAAAACTCTGATAAAACAGTTGATTTGTATCAAAAGATTTGCAACACATGTTTGTTTACATTCATTACTATAGCAACCAACTTAACAAATTTGTTTAGAATAAATTTATTATTTTTCACAACCAACAGCTTTTTTTAGGTTAGGCAACAAACTAAAAGCAAGCACAAACAAAAATCAACGAAAAATGCTTACTGTATAATAGTTCAATTGTAAATTATGTTGTTACATATTATAAAACAGCTGATTTGGATCAAAAGCTCAACATCACTTTAGGTGACCCAAATTACGTTTATTCACAACCAATTTGGCTAATTTAGAATCAGGTAATTATTCTTCATGACTGACGGTTCATTTAGATTAGGTAAAAGCAAAGAAAAGTCTTACTGCATTATAAGTCGACCATCCGGTGTTAAATATTATATTGTTTCCTTTAGTTGGTGTTATAAAAATGTGTTTTAAATGTTGATTATTAAAGTAAATATTAAAGGTGAAATTACAACGCATGCTGCAATTCTAATTATAGGTTTTGGTCGTGTCTATTTCGATCTCTTGTCTTACATTAGCTATGTGTATGGGTCGCGGCTCTATCGTCAATTTCGTGAAAATATAAGAGTACTAGCTGACCCGTACGGCGTTGCCCGAGGTGGTTGGTATTTTCAGTCTTTTAAAAGTACGTAATTGTATTCTTTTTAAGTGTTCAGTCAGTGAGTGGTATTTGACTTTTATATATATATAGATCTTAAATAATAAAAGCACTATTGTCATAATAATAAAAGATCTGAAATTATGATTTTAGTAGCTTTGATCCCCCCAAACCCCCCTAAAATTTCGAATTTTTTAAAACTCTTTCTTAGCGAGCGCCTATGGCCCTAGAGGAAGCTACGTACCAAATTTCATTCCAATCCTTTCGGTAGTTTTGAAGAAATCGTTTTTTAATAACTTTGATCACCCCAAACCCCCTCTAAAATTTCCAATTTTAAAAAACCCTTTTCTAGTGAACACTTATGGCCCTAGAGGAAGCTACATACCAAATTTCATTTCAATCCGTTCGGTAGTTTTTGAGAAATCGTGATGAGTGAGTGAGTGGTATTTCGCTTTTATATATATAGATATAATAATCTGTTTGCATGGGTTGACGCCGGGGTCGGTGGGGACGATTGACCGACTCACGTAGAATCAAAATAGAGAACACTACTTAAGATTCTAAAAAATAGGAACATTTTTAAGTACATTCTTTTGGTATTATGGTTGCACTGCGCAGCACACTAAGAAAGGATTTTCAAAATTTTGATTTTAAAGCGTAAAATGGTGAAAATCCTTTGCTTCACTCCCAGCATTATAACAGATAAACCACCTGAAGCTTAGGAACACATGTTTGTAGAATGCATTTACATTCATTACAACAGCAAATAACTTAACAAAAATGCAGAATCAGCAAATTATTCTGTATTGGTAAACAGCTGATGCCATCACAATTTTAAAACCACCTAGGTACACAGAATAGTA
>JAGFPH010006194.1:51009-61957 GCA_018207615.1 Philaenus spumarius
GCACGTTAGTTACACGCGTGCTTCATTATAATACAATGAATGTGACGCCAATTTAGTAAAGCCGCGATGCATAGGATGACGTCATATCCGGCAAAACGACTTCATAAACAATGCCAAGTGTTTCCAATTCATAAAGTTCGCAATTCTTGTGGTTAGGTGACCTTGGGATAATTCAAGGTTATTGTTAAGATGGAATATTAACGTTATAATTAAACATTGTTGTGATCGGATAACATTTTTAATGGTTTCTGGAATAATAATTGTAGGTTCAAATTTACAAAGTAAACGGAAGTTGAAAAAGCAAAGGAAGTTAAAGGGTGTATGAGGGTAAGCCAATAAATAACAGCAATAATTGTCTAATTCTTTTCAAGTTGGCGCTATCGCATTCGCTTCACCCGTGCAATACAGAGCGCCCGTAAGCCATGTTATCCATACGACAGTCTCAGCGATAATAGCCAACTAAAACACATCAACTCCCATGCTACGCTCGGACAGTTGACGTAACCCGCATGACAATAAACGCGATGTACCCTGTAATGGTAGTAGCATGTCTATTCTAAGACCTTTACTGCACGATGAACGCGTGGAATAGGTTGCTGCAATATCGCATCAGTCTGCTTTGCGCTGTTGAGAAATAAAGATGGCCGCACCACTCTCTGTGTGCACCAAAGAAGAACAGCGTTCCTGCCATCCTATTTTTGTGGTCTCGAAGTGTACCAAGAGCTGAAATTCATAGAAGACTTTCAGTACGGTACGTGGACAATGTTTTGCCTCAGCGAAGTGTTTACCAGTGGATTAAACAGTTCAAAAGTGGAATATGCGTGAAAGCTTAGGAAAGACCAGAGTGTCTTGCTACAGTAACAACAACTGATGACTTTATTGAACGAGTCCGTGCCTTGATTCTGGATAACAGACGAGTGTTCCTGTTGATGAAGTGGCAACCCAAATGCAGATTAGTCATGGTTCTGGATATGACATCGTGCATAACAGGCTCAACTTTCGCAAAGTTATCAGTTGTTGCTGTAGCAGGTTTTTCCTTATCTTTCACGCTTGTTCGACCACTTTTGGACTGATCAATCCACTGGTAAACACTTCGTTTTGGCAACACATTGTCCCCGTAATGTACTGAAAGTCTTCTATGAATTTCAGCTCCGTGTACACCTTTAGGTTACAAACATAGGCTGACAGAACGCTGCTCTTTTTTGGTGCACACAGAGAGAGGTGTTGCTTATTTCTCAACAGCGCAAAGCAGACTGATGCAAGCTAGCACAGGGAACGTCAACGATCAGTCCTAGCGTCTGGTGAGACCACAATGTGATAGCGCCAACCTGAAAAGAATTAGACACATATTGGAGTTACTTATTTTGACTTACCCTCGTAGTTTTTAAAGCTCACGTGATCCACATGCCCTAAATTAAGTTTAAGGCAAATCTCGTAGCGTTGTGAAGATCTTCGAACATGTTGGTGGGCTGTCGCGTGCTTTAGTTATTCCTTACGCAGCAATGGCAGTCGGTTTTTTATTGCGGAAGATGCTTTCTTTCATGATTCCCCACTGTTACAAAGTGAGATGAGGGAGAGTATTCATTTATACTTTAACTATATTAGATGTAGAAATTTATTACGTAGGGATCTTTATATAAAGACTACTCGCTTGGCTCTAATTATTTTGTGAGAGGATCTCACTTTGTAACACCACGCATAAGTGTCAGGTAGTGAAAGGTTCGGCGAGCGGGATTGGTATGGAAAGTGTGTTCCTTGGGAAATCAGCCGGTTGCCAAACTTTCTTTAAAGAAAAGCAACAGTGGATACAGTGGTGTGATCGGTGGCGCCATCTTGCTGGAACCACTAGGAACCAAAAGCCAGTTTGTTAATTCAAGAAAACCTCTAGTAACAGTATTCTACGATATCGTCAGGACATTGAAAACGTGCTGTGCGTATCGTACCATACATTTTGTTCGTAGTTCATTGCCTACATGAGGTGCAATAAACCACTGCCATTTGTATTGCAAGGTTTGTAAACATTCTTCTCAAAGATGTATTACTGATGTTCATTTTTAAAGATGTCCGGTGAAGGCTTCTTTTCGGAGCCTGCAGGACTTGTTGATGAAGTCTACTGTGGTTTTCATTCGTAGTGACCGTTCTTGGACGGCCCACACAACCCGTAGGCCTACGATGGAACTTCTCAACACTTTTATCGTTACACAGCATTACTTGGCGGCTGTTTATGAAATCGTTCTTGAAACTCTACAGCAGTTCGCATCAAACTAGGACTACCGGGAAGAATGAATGTAATGCTCTTCAATTAAACTTGTTAGCGAACTTCCATAGGAAAAATGAGCTATTGCAGTGGTCCTTATGGTGAGACCCAAGGTCGGGAGTAGCAAATTGAGCATCGATCATGGTCCCCAGAACACGTTTTGGGGTGTCATTAAAATTCATGTATATATGTGTTCGCACTCTAGCGGGCGCATTTTAAGTCCGATTTGGTCCAAATTTGGTAGGCCTACACGTTTTGGTTGTCTATGACGCTCGGACGAGTTCGTTAGCCAAAAAAATCCAACAACCGGAAGTACGTTTTTTGATGGAAGTAACTATTTTTTGAGATGTTTACTACGAGAATGACATTTTTTTAAGTTTTTTCTAAAAATATAAATGTAGAATTTTATTCTGCACATTTTTTTTACGCGACCTTATAGCTCGCTTGGTTCCCCCAAAATCGATCAAAACGTACAATACCATACAAGTACCCGGTTCGAAGCCAAGAGGTGCAAACTCGCGAGGCCACTAGGCGCAAACAAATTCTACTAATATATTGCGTACACACAGACTGCTGTTTAACGCCTTCGTGAGTAGACCTATTTCTCATATTGTTGGTTGAAACCCTAAAACATATGCATATAAACTTAATTTTGGAAATTTACTCAACTCACGTCAGCGGTCCAGCTGCGTGGTCGAATTATTTTGAAGTTGTAAGAACCGTTACTGCGAAAACTAGCATGTAACTTGTTGTAGATAACTTGTAGATTTGTTCCTGGGATCGAGACAAACTCGAGACAATTGGTTTGTTCAACCCGGCATCCTATATATTCCAACATAGGAAACACAACAATACTGTGGCTACGTATGCTGTTATTATCTTTAACTTAACTAATTTGAGTAATTTCCTTCATCCTATTGTTTTGAGTGTTACACCATCCGAAAGGTATTAAAAGGGCTACAAAAAAGGTAACTCGAATGTTTTTGTTAAAATGTGTGGTTTCCGGGTAATTTAGGTTTGGAATTTTTAAACAGCCGCCATTTTGAAACGCATGATTGGATAAAATCGTCTATTTTGTTTTTAAACGGGTCATTGTTAGGTATAACTTTCCGTCAGGTTTGAACTGAATCGGTCAAACATTTCTCTAGATATGAATTATTTTGTAAAAAACACAAACAGGCAGACAAAAATGTTGTGAAACAGACATATGTTTATATTGTGAAATATGTTTGTCCCGATCCCAGGAATAAATCCACAAAAGTGGACCAGAGTTCAGGGACACCTTGTATGTAGATTTTTTTTAAATGAGTTCTTTGAGTTTTTCGTTTCCTGTAAATTAGACTTGAAATTTGTATTTTTGAAAAGCCTTGAGGTTAGGAGACAAAATAATAACTGCCACTTAAGAATGCTTAAAACGACAAGTTTTTTCAAGTCACACCATAAAAACTACACATGTATTAAAAATATATTTTAATGAGCGTTTTCATTATCGACTAAAAACTAAAATTTAAGCCAATAAAATTGTTTGCACAAGTTAGTACCATGTAGGGTATAACTTGACTATACATGCTTAGTTATTGTCGCTTATCGGTGCTTCTAGAAATATTTATAGGTCACATTTAAGTTTTTATGGGTTTTTATAATGTAAAGACACATTAAACAATATTTCTGTACAGGCCATTGCTTTGCCTCGTTGACTGCCCAATTCGTGCCTGCTACGATTTTTACATTCGCAGAGTGCATCTTGTGCAAGCCCTTGTACCAATTCTATTGTTCTCGGACAATTGGCCTCGTTTATAGAAATGGTTATGTTTGCTGCAATTAGTCTTACTGTACGGCTAAGTAGCCTTGATTTGATTAAAACATCTTTTGTCTGAGAAACAAATGTGTAATCTGCCATGTTGTTGTTGTTGTCAGGAGAACATGCTATTCGGCTGTTTATACTGATTGTATTGTTTCAATAGTTATACTCCGTTTATCTATAAATAAATAACGTTTTGGCGTGAGTAACTTGCTTTTGTAATTCCTCTTCGATTACAAGACGAGGACGACAAAGTCTTCTTCCAAAGCGCTTGGTTTGGCCTGCTTCCTCAATTCCGTTGTTTGTTTTCTAGCCGCGTCTTCGTTTCACGTCTTGCGTATGCTTTGATTTGCTTAAAACCATTCAGGTTCATCGGGTTTTCTGAATTATGCTATTTATGGGCTCCCGACTCTTACTGTCCCATTCCCATGGCTACGAAGAAGCGACAACACTCGGCGATACAATTGTTTCGTTCAATGTACAGTAGTCAACAATTCCAGTAGACCAGCAGACACTCGGACAATTAGTGTCGTTTGGTAGAAGATTACCGGAAAGGTCAAACTGTTTACCTGGTGGCATCATGGCCAGTCGAGCACATCGGAGGAACTTATTGTCGAAGAATCTAAGCGAGAAAGTGTTTTGTTTCCTCTAAGCGACTGATCGGTAATTAAGTGTCAATTAGATTAAGTAAGATATGAAAATTACAGTAAGACCACGTAGCTAAACGGGTGACGTGGTTGAGCGAATTTCCTAAATTAAGTTTATATGTGTTATTATGGTTTCAAAGAACTATTTGAGAAATGTGTTTACACACGAATGGGCTGAATAGCTGTTTGTGTGTACCAAATATATCAGTAGAATTTGTTTGCACCTAAGCCTCCAGCTTCTACTCACGCGCTCTTTCGTTCCACTCGCAGTGGAAAAAGTCGCTTCGCGAGTTTGCATTTCGACCTTGCGGCCTCGGGTTTCGCTTCCCTCGCAGCGTATAAACTCGGCCGTCGGCCTCGGATCATAAGATGGATCCGTCGGCCCCCATGTCGATTTGAACCGGGTATTTTTGTTTACTCACCAACCCCCAAACAGAAGCCAATGCAAACAGAATATTGTATACTCTGATAATTTCACGGAAATCAGGATTAATTGTGACAGAATCTGGAACTAAGTAGGGTGGACAGTAAGCCAGAGATCGAAATAGACACGCACCGTCCCCAATAATTACGAATTACGCCATGCGTTGAAATTGCACCATTAATATTTAAATAATCAACATTTCAAACAAATTTTGATTTGTTCAATTAATGGAAACAATGTAATATGTAACACCAGATGTTTGACTTAATACAGTAGACTAAGCATTTTTCGTTGATTTTTGTCTCCGTTTGCTTTTATTTCGCTAACCTAACCTAAAAAAACCGTTGGTTGGTTGAGAATAATAATAAACTGGTTCGAAATTGCCTATGGTAGGTAATGAATGTAAATGCAAGCTTTTGATCCAAAACAGCTGTTTTGTCAGAATGTTCAGTATTTTTACGCTTTAAAATACAAATTTTCAAAAACGTAGTTGTTTTTGCTCTACGTAATTGTATGCCAGTCAGTCAGAACTAAGCCGCTTGTATACAGTCTATCTATAGATATTTGTTATCAACACTAAGTTTGGTTTACTCTTTCTCTAGTTCAGAAAATAACCGAGCTATCGACAAAAAACCGAACATGTTTAAACAATTTAGTTTTGAGTTTATTCTTAGATGGTGTTGAAAATACCAAGAATGAATTAACGCTTCAGTGTTTTGTCTGTAATTCAGTTATCCTTTAAACTGCAGAAACAATTTAAACAAAACATTTTGCTTAAATTTAAAAAGAATAAATAAGTTTTTTGAGATTTTTAAGGTAAAAATTTGAGTAGCCACATTTTAGAATGAATATAATAACTATTAAACTGGTTGATTATTTTTCTAAAATCGGGTCGCGATGTAGCATGCAACATTTCAACTCCATATTATATGCAGAAAAAATAAAATAAAATATGTTATATATAATACTAGGGGAGACCCCGCGTGCTCCGCACTCCAACCCCATTGGAACTTTCTATGCACAATCATATACGTTATATTTTCTTTATAATAAAGGTATAGAACTAATAATAACCTCAAAGCTAACATGGTAAATAATATGAAATGTCAAAATCAAATTATTTCGTATATTTTATAAAAGCAGTTATAATAGAGGTTAAAAGGCTTAGGTCTTCACATAAAGACAAACCTAACCTAAAAGTTAGAAATACAAATAATATATTGTTTCAAAGTTTGAAATCAACTGTTAATGGAAATATTAGACCAAACAGCTGATTATTGCACCAACGCTAAACATATGTTTTTGTTATTTGGCGTTCCTATTGCCGTAAAATATTTATTATAGTGTGAGTTGATTTTATGTCCAACGTTGTTTAGAAAACCCTAATCTAAAAGTTAGAAATAAAAAACTTTTTAAGTTTGAAATCATCAGCTCTTAATCGAAGTATTAGAGCAAACAGCTGGTTACTTTACCAATAATAAACATATTTAATTATTACTTATTTAGTAAACCGTAAAAATTTAGTATAGTGTGTGTTGTTTTTACATCCAACAGATGGCGCTGTTTTTCAAAAAGTATATAAAACACCCGTGTATTCGATGCGCAACGTTGCGTCAAAATTTTAAAGCAATCGGTGAAGAATGTTCGGAGATTTGTGGTTTTAAACAAACGAACATTTACAATTTTATTTATATAGATAGGTAATTCTAAATTATTTAATGTTTGTACAAAGGTATGAATTTGTTGTTAACAACATGAAATAGCAGCTAGGTAGAAAACTAAGCAATTTAGAAAAATGCTGATATAAACGTTTTCATTGGTTTTGACGTGATGAATATGCTCCTCAAGTTTATTTTAATCATATTTGTTAATCCTTTAATTTGATACACATTTCTACGCAATTTTGTTTAATCTAAGGAAATGGCTGCTAGAATTCGTCACATATAAGTAATTTATGTAACGTCACGTTGGACAGAAGATCCAATCTAGTTCAAAATGACACCCTACCAGGCAGGCGGTTCGCAAAAGCTAAAAGAATAATTCTGCAGGCTCTATCGAAGACAAAACGTAGCTGAGCGCAAGATCCATTGAACTCTTCAGAAATATTTGAGCACCAGCACGCTGGCCGGCAACTCCGCGGCCTACAACACCAAAACCGGTTTGTTTAAGTCGACTCTGGTTGTGACACACATTCCCAGCAATTTGACGCCGCTAAACCTTGGACGGTCTCACAAAATCTGAAAGGAAATTGATATTTTGTGTTGTTTGGTTTTCTGATTCTTGTATTGGATAACATTTGGTTAATTGTGGCCGCATACGGAGATTTTGGAAGCTCGTTCCACTATTAAAAGCAAAGAAAACAATTTGTGTATAGGTCAGAAAGCCCTTGATTTCTTCTACAAAAAATTTAACCATGGAAATACATAAAATATTTACACTAGTAGTTCTGTGACCTGTAAGTAGACCTCGCAAAAAAATCTAAAATCTGCTCTTTATTGTAGATTTTTATGAAAAAGATTTTGTCTAGTAGGAATAATTCGCGAAAGATATGGCATATTAATTTAATATTAGGGGGGTATCAGAGTGATGCAAAAGTTCCGCAAACCCTTCGTAATTTTAAACCTGTTACACTTACTAACTCCAAACTTCCAAGAAGTTATATTGGGCAACTTCTGCACCTTTTATGGGTATGAATGAATTTTAGCCTTATTCGGTTAAGGAAGGGGTTACAAGTCAAACATTTTAACACAATAGTAACCCTTATTGTGTTATACCTTATTTGAAAGCCCTCGTTTATGACGAGAAAATTGGCGTAAAATAAACCCCTATCGATACCACAATCCAAAATGGCGGAGCCAAGAAGATAAGATTTTCCTATTTTAGTAAGTACAGTATTGTATTCTACATACAATTAGACGTGTATTAATTTTAAAATAAAGAAACATTGCTAAATTAATTATGATTTAGTAGGTTAGTACCGGAGTACCGCCTAGTCTCAGGGCTATAGAATACAAGGGCTAGACCAGTCCGCCAAGGAAAGCGTTCCAGTGCTGCCACTGGGATGACGTCACGGTGGTACCTCCTGCTCCATTCCCACCGCTTCTCATAAGTATTCTTTGCTACAATAATTTCAATTTCTTAGCAAACCTTTAACATTTTTATGAAGCGCTCTTCTTTAATTTTAGTATTGACAATACACAAAGCAATAAGTAGACTGTAAGCAATTAGTCTAAAGATGTAAGAAGGAGACAGAGTTACAATAAAACTAATTTGTACGTTATAAACCGTTGTAGTGTACTAATGTTAGCATACTTTTAATTTGATTCTCTGAAACATTTCTGAAAACTAAATACGAAATTGATCAATATGTGTCACATTATTGAAAATAATTTTATTTATTACAATAAACCACCAAAACTTGAATGTCATAGTTTAATAAAACATGTGTAATACTTATAAAATAAAACACATAAAAGTTATAAATACTTATAAATAATGAGTAGCTTATATGCAGATATGCACATAACATGATAATTACTGCTGAGATAAAATATAAAAAAAATTATAAAACTGCTTTATAGAAATTTTCCTTCTCTATGCCTTAGGGAATACTTAATTTAATAGTTGAATTTAAACAATCGGACTATTTAAATTAAAATTGACACTGTGCAATTTAATTTAGTCTAGAAGTTTAACTTAAAATTATGTTTTATTTATTTATTTATTTTTGTCATCAATAATTTTATTACTCTAGGTTTAAATTTGATTATAATTATTTGTATATTATATATTTATTTACATCTAATTATTCTAACAATTTTAAGTGCATTTTGCTAGTAAAGATTTTTTTTAACATTTTAACTTTATAGCTGCAGAAGAAATTACTTCAGAACCTTGGTAACTCTTCAACATAAAGTAATCTCGCTTGCAACTTTTACATTAAATAAATAATATTTTTTAATGGTTATTTTAACTTAAAGCTGATTACTTAAAATTTGTTGTTTTTAAATTTTGAGTTATCAATAATTACCGGTGCTCTAAGTTTAAATTTTATTATTATTTATATATTATATATTTATTTATTTAAATCACATCATTCTGTAAATGTTTGATCTAATGTAATTTGTTGGTAAAAGTGTTTCTTAGAATATTCAAGTAACACTGCAGACAATATTACTTGATATTCTTGGTAATATTTCATAAAGTAATCTCGTCTGCAGCGTAACATTAAATAAATACATACCTTGCTAAACATATATTTTAAGTGATTGTGTATATTGTGTAATTTTATTAAGAAATTCATGGAATGCCTCTTCGAGAAAATTAGCATTGAATATGCGTCAAAAGGCGAAAATCTTGCGGAATTATATAAATTCTTTAAAATCGTGTACTGAGCAAAATAATTGCTCAATATTCACCAAACTTGCTAAACATATAATTTAGGTGATTGTGTGTATTGTATAATTTTTTAAAGAAATGCATGGAATGCCTCTTGGAGAAAATTAGCCTTGAATATGCGCCCTAAGGCGAAAATCTCGCGAAATTAAATACTTCCTTTAAACACTTGTACTGAAAAAAATCATTGCTCAATATTAACCAAACTCGCTAAACATATAACTTAGGCGATTGTGTGCATTGTATACATTTTTCAAGAAATTTGTGGAATACCTCTCCGAGAAAATTAGCTTTAAATATGCGTCAAAAGGCGGAAAATCTCGCGGAATTATATATCTTCTTTAAACACTTGTACTGAACAAAATAATTACTTAATATTCACCAAACTTGGTAAACATATAATTTAGGTGATTGTGTGTATTGCATAATTTTTTTAAAGAATTATCGTCTGCAACGTTATATCAAATAACACGTGAGAGCTAAGGCGAACCGTGCTTACGCGGCGTGACATGGTACCAGAGTGACGTCATATAGGAGGGGGGGCAAGAGGAAGTTTGGGACAGTCGGCGAGAGTCAACATCAAAGGAGTGGTCCAGCCCTTGTATTCTATAGCCCTGGCCTAGTCTGGCCTACCGACTACTGTGCTGTACTCACGAGTGCTGGATCTGGAAAGAACGCAACCCGCACGGCACGGTGCATTGTTTTTGCCCTGTCAATTATTTTAAATGCATTTCTAAAAACATCGGTCTGCATCTCTTCTCTTGAAAACACGGACGTTCTCTTTAATAAAAATTAGTAAGTGTGTTTACAATAGTATTGAAGGATGTTACCAAGGTAATCCAATAGGATTTGAAAGTCGGCATTTCTGAGAAATCGGAGGGTTGATAGTTCCGCAAAACATATTAGTGACATGGCTAGTACAGTCGTGGCGCCAGTCTTAGCGCCTGTAAATCTCAGGTCCACGATCGTGAGTACTGCACTGTAGTTCATCTACAGAAGAGTTCAACGATGTCGCGTGCGAAGATGTGAGGGTGTGCTTTCTCCCATCTTATTTAAGACATACAGGCTAAATACCTATTGCACGATGACAAAGGTAGTAAACAAATTAACTGAACAATTCAAATTGTATATTCAAGAGAATATTTATATATTGAACTTTCCTGTAAGCAAAAAGACATAACTTTTTACAAACGTTTAATTTTTGTATTGTATGTAAAAAATTGTTTAAGAGAAAAATTTGGAAAAGCAAAATAATAAATAAATAAATAGTTAACTTATCTACGCTAAGGAATCTTTGAAGTTCGCGTAGCTTTAACGCTAGAATTATAATAAACCAAAGCCGTGTTAGTAAATTACTAAAATTAAATAGTACAAAGTTTGTTAAATGCGAATAGTTTTAGGTGGTTAAATGCCCAATTAATAGG
>JAGFPH010006194.1:69582-83137 GCA_018207615.1 Philaenus spumarius
GTGCGTTGAAGCGGCTGCAAAAATTGTGATGCTCGCCACTGCCTCAAAGCAAGCGCAGCGCCAGTTCGGAGCAGCGAGGAAGTACGTTGCTTGGCATCAGACAGTACACACGTGCGTCGACGTTTCTGTAGCTTCATTGCAAAGGCTTTGTAGGAAAGATCATGGATTTCTTGGACGTTGAAAAGTACATCGAAGAAGTTAAGAAACGTCCTACGATATGGGATCCGTCTCGCGAGGATTATCAAGATAAAATCCAGAAGAGATCTGCCTGGGTGAATGCCTGCGAGAGTATGGACGAAAACTTCATTGTAAAAAGAGAGAAACGCAATCGGTAAGACACGTATTTTTCGTCAGATTCCGTTGAGGTCAGACTTCGTTGTTTGATCACAAAACTGAGCCCATGGCATATGCAAATAAAAAAGGCAAATAATGTAATAAACAATAATTATTATACCATGTAATTTTGATATAACTTGAACTAGAAGTCGACCAATAGAGTCGAACACCGTGGAAACTACGCTAGCTGAGTATTGACAACTTGCTGCAAAGCGGCGTTGAACGATGCTCGTGTGTACCGGGGCTTTAGAGAATTGTACAGAGGACAGACGAACTGCTAATTATAAGCAAATTTCCATAGGAAAGGTGAACTATTGCAGTGACTGTTATGGTGAGACCTAAGGTCGGGAGTGGTAAATGATAACCGATCATGGTCTCTAGACCACGTTTTGGGGTGTCATTATACAATTTGTATGTACAATTATTATATAGACGTTATAAGTGTGTTCACACCCTTACGGCCGCATTTTACGACCCATTTGGTCAAAATTTGGTACTCTTGTATTTTTTAAGTCACTCGGACGAGCCAAAAATCCAACAAGCTGAAGCACGTTTTTTGACCGTAAGTAAATTTGTTTTGAGATTTTTCGTCCTGGAATGAAACTTTTGGAGTCTTATCTACAAAATAAATATAGGAGATTATTCTCCATATTTTGTTTTTACACGCCCTTATAACCCGTCCATAAAAGTACCCGGTTAAATCCAGGTGGGAGATTTTACCGTGGGGACAGCTTCTGGTCCGAGGCCGCCGGGCGGGATGCAAACTCGCAAAGCTCGGACGAAGCAGAGCGTGAACAGACAGAGCTGGAGGAGGCAGAGGTGCAAACAAATTCTACTAATATATTTCGTACACGCAGGCAGCTATTCGGCGCCTTCGTGAGTAGACCGATTTCCCAAATAGTTGGTTGAACCCCCAAAACATATAAACTTAATTTTCGAAATTCGCTCAACTTACGTCAGCGGTTCAGCTGCGTGATCGAATTATAACACAGACATTCCCAACACATTGACGCTATCTGGTGTTTAACAATCTTAATAAACGGTACCAGAAACTGGCACATACTTTCTCACAAACATAATATTAAAATTATTAACACGTTCACTGCTAAGGACGCACATGTGAGCTTGACAGTGAACACTATGAGAAGCGGCCGACGCACAGTGCCTTGCACGCCAACCCTCGTATTGGGAGTATTTTCAATACACAGAGTATTGCGTGCTTCGCACACCAACCCCTGTATTGAGAGTATTTTCAATACTCAATGCATTGCGTGCTCCGCACACCAACCCCCTATTGAGAGTATTTTCAATACACGATGCATTGCGTGCTACGCACGCCAACCCCCGGGTGTAACCCCAACTGTGACTTCATAATTGTATTAAAGTAAGAGAGGGGATAGTACATTAAAGTAGGTCAGTAAGTAATAAATATTATTATTATTAGCTAAAGAGGAAACTATTCAATCGATTTCGAACAAATTTGTACCAAACATGTCAATTAGGCCAATATAGACGCACGAAAAAATGTTTTGACAAATTATGAAAAAAAATTCCTTTTTGGTAAAAAAAAAACAAAAAATCAAATATCTTTATATATAATACGTGAAGCCGTTTTTTGTAAACACAACTCCTCCCTTATTTCTGGACCAATTTTAATGTTTGAGGTTTCAAAAAATTCGTCTTAGTTCGTAGTTTTGCAATAAGGTTTTAGATGTCAAAAATTCTTATCCTTAATGGCGTGAGCTAATCTCAAAGGTCGGGTTTTCCCCATAAGATTAACATGGAAAATATTTAAAAACCATTTCTATACAAAACAGCTGTTTATAATAAGAAACAAACTAATCCAGCTGATTTCGTGGATGTAAATAACGATGATTACAGTATTCAGAAGGTTATAAAAACATTTTAATACAAAACAGCTGTTTATAATAAGAAACTAACTAATACAGCTGCTTTGTGGAAGTAAATATTGATTTTTATAAGGGAGGAAATGAATTATTTATTCAAATTATAAAATTTACGAACTAATTTGTTTTGAACATTTAACATTATTTACCATCTTAGTTTTGAGGTTATTATTTATAACTTTTTTGTTAGGTTTTTGATTAAGTGTAGACCTGAGCCTTACTGGTTCTTTTCCTTTATTATTACTGCTGTTATAAAATATAAAAAATAATTTGATTTGAACATTTAACATTATTTACCATCTTAGTTTTGAGGTTATTATTAATCCTACACTTTTATTATAAATAAAACAACATATGTTTTTAGAAGGTCGCACCGGGGGTTGGCGTGCGGAGCACGCAGGAGTCTCCCCTAGTTATTATTATTATTAGCTAAACGAGAATTTTTTGAAAGATGCGGTTTTTTTGCATATGGTAGGGTACATTAAGGGCTACAAATAAGGCAAATTTTATCAAAATCGTTAGAGCGGTTTTTTTATAAAAAAATAATAACTGATTTTTTGGGGGTGTTTTGGCCCAAAAGAGGGTTGTTTTTCAAAAATTTTCAAATCCTTTTTTCGTGCATCTATCTAAAGGCCTAGTTGACATAATCGTATTTTAAGGGTAAACCTACTTTTATTTTCACTGCATTTAATATTATTATTTCCGCTAAGATGCTTGAAACATTTGTCTTCTTGCGTATCCGCCTTTCTTAGCTTTGTCTCTCTCTCGCTTGACGCGTTTCGGGTAGACCCCATCTTCAGAAGCTTTGTTTGCTACTATCTATCCTATACCATTGTCTCCTATTTATATTTGTTCTCCTCTCCCACCCCCCTTTCAACCTGTTTACTGCCTGTTCTCTAATTGTTTGTAAACAAGTAAACAACTATTGTTTGTTAGCAAGTAAACAACTATTATTTTTAAACAAGTAAACAACTATTCATTTTAGATCATTGACCTACGTTCTATTTTTTTTTTCTCTCTAGAATTTTCTATTTTTATATTAATTTTATATTTTCAAACATAATGTTGGATTGTGTGTTAATTTGCTCATTTATTATTTTTTGGTCTTTTAACTTTAATTTAAATATTTCCATGTTTTCTATTATATTAAGCCTTGTTCCTTTATTTATTGGGTGGATTAATTTCATATATGTTTGCATATCCCTAGATTTGTGGTCCTCGTTGTTTAAATGATTCGCGAAATTTGAATCTTTTTTATTATATTTAAATGATCTTATATGTTCTTTATATCTAGTTTTTAATTTCCGTCCAGTTTGACCAATATATTTTGCTTCGCATTCGCATTCTAATTGGTATACTCCACTTTGGTTGTATTTGTCTCTTTTTTCTATATTATTATTTAATTTGTATTTTATTGTATTATTCGTTTTCATTGCTATATTTACTCCATACTGTTTAAAAAATCTTTTAAATTTATATATTTCTTTACCCGTGTATGTTATTGATGTCCATTTTTCTTTTTTGTTATTATTCTCTGTAGGCCTATTTATTTTCTTTTTTGATTTTATATTTTTTATAAGTTTGTCTATTGTTTTCGGTGAATATCCATTGTTAATTGCTATTTGCATTATAATGTTTAATTCTTTTTTATATTCAAATTTGTTGAGTGGTGTTGCCTGAAGTCTATTTATCATGTGTCTAAATGCTGCTAATTTATGTTGCATTGGGTGATTTGATTCCGCATGTATATTATCAGTATACGTTTCTTTTCTAAATATTCCAAATTCTATTTTATTTTTATAATTGGTTAATTTTAGATCTAAAAAATTAATTGAATTGTTAATTTGTTTTTCCATTGCATATTTAATATTTTTATGTATACCGTTTAATTGTTCAAGTAATTTCTCTTCTGTGTTTTCGTTACAATCGTATATTATTATTAGTGTGTCGTCTACATATCTTAAGTATATCTTGCAATTATAATTTTGGATTATTTGTTCTAAGTGTGCATCTTCTAAATTTTGTAAAAATATTTCACTTAATATTGATAATAGCGGATTCCCCATGCCTAATCCATCTTCTAGTTTACACATTGTATTATTAAATTGAAATTGATTTTGTTTTAATATTTCTTTTATTTAGAATAGGAACAGCTACAGCTGTTTAGACTATTTTAAATCTATTAGCTGACTGCGTGTATCCACAAAAATGAACATATTTGGTAATAAAAATTGGCATTTGTTATTAAGTTGCATTGTAAAGTGTCTTAAGTACCATTCCGTTTTCAACTGAGCAAAAAGTGAAATGTTGTTCCTGGGTTATTGCCTTTGAAAATGATTATGAAGCAGTAAGGTGTTTTAGGGAAAGGTACCCAGGTGTAGTTCCACCGTCAAGGAAATCTATTCGTAAGTGGAAGAAATACCATAGATCCTCCAACATAGAAAATGAAGAAATCCTATCTGCTGCTTTCATGGAATCTCCAAATACGCCTAATTCATTAAGAAAGGTGGAATCTGCTACAGGGATACCGAAGTCATCTGTCCAAAGGTATGCCAAAAAGAACAAAATCAAACATTATAAAACTCATTTAGTTCATGGACTGCTTGAAGATGATCCTGACAGACGATTGGAATTTTGTTCGAAAATAATTGAAAAGACTGACGTAGATAGCAAATGGCATGAAGGAATCGTGTTTTCAGATGAAGCGACATTTTATCGAACAGGAACTGTAAACAGGCATAATTGTCATTACTATAACACAAAAAATCCACATATCTTACAAGAAGAGAAATTAAAATCAACAGGTATAACAGTTTGGGCTGCTGTTACCAAGGATGGTGTTTTGTCGTATGACATATCCCGACAAACAATGACTGGAGAAAGGTATGCATCAGTTTTAAGCAATCACATAGTTCCTCATCTTTCTCAGCCTGAGATGAAAGACGTTTTTTTCCAACAGAATTGAGCTCCTCCGCATTATGCTAATGTGGCCAAAGCAGTTTTGGACCAAAATCTTCCTAACCGTTGTATAGGTGAGCTCCTCCGCATTATGCTAATGTGGCCAAAGCAGTTTTGGACCAAAATCTTCCTAACCGTTGTATAGGTCGTGGCAGCAGCTTCATGGACTGGCCCCCAAGGTCTCCAGACTTGACTGTTTGTGACTTTTTTCTGTGGGGCTTTTTGAAGGAGAAGGTTTATTGTCATAACATTGCGACAGACGATGAACTAATGAGGCTGATCGAAGAGGAACTGTTGTTGATACCTCGAGAGTTGTTCAGCAAAGCGTATGACTGTTTTCTATTTCGTTGTCATCAGTGCATTGCGATCGATGAACATCAGTTTGAATAAGGTTTATGGATATAATAGATTTAATTTATTTATGAGTTACTTATATCTTTAATTCCCTAACGTTGTTTAGTGCTTAGTAACATCGTTAAAATTCAATAATTATGATGTAACACTTAAGCAAATAAAACTATTTTAACGAAAAGGTACTATATCTTTGATATCCCGCCAGTTTGTCCTAATGCGTCAGAATTAACTGATACTCAGGTGTATTTCTTTTACATATGTGTATGTTAGGACTGTTGAGTTTCAGGTTTGTAGAGTGTTCGGTGCATCTAATATATTAATTCAAAAATAGGGACCTCTTCGTGGGACACCCGGTATATAAGCCAAATACCACTCACTGACTCATCACGATTTCTCAAAAACTACTTAACGGATTGGCATGAAAGTTGGTATGTAGCTTCCTCAATGACCCTAGGTGCTCCCTAAGAAAGGTTTTCAAAAAATTTGAAATTTGGAGGGGGGGGTATCAAAGTTACTAAAAAATAAATTTAATGGATTGGAATGAAATTTGGTATGTAGCTTCCTCTCTAGGGCCCTAGGTGCTTGCTAAGAAAGATTTTCAAAAAAAATTTAATTTTAAGGGAGGGTGGTTTGGGGGTCAAAGTTACGGTACTAAAAATCCCCATAAGAAATACATAGTGTAATATATTGATTGATATATATTTTTTTTGTCTACCCGTGCAAAGCCGGATCGGGAAGCTAGTTATTTATATGCTTTAGTTCCAAAATAAAACCAAATTTCCATGTTACCTCTGAATTTAACATACGAAGTACATTTAGGCTACCTTTCTACTCCGACAGCAAACAGCTCAGTGTAGAACTGATCAATAACACACCTACTCAGTCATTATTGATAGTCTACAAAGGCAAATCGATGTGTCTCATTGAGACGACTATATGTTGTCAACCATCGGCATCGACTAATCGATTTGTTTAATAGCTCCCCGATAGACTAAACATCACGTTCTAGATTAGAAAACACTTGCTGTTAGAAAACTAGTCCTTCATTATTTTGCAATGACCAACATACGCCATTACGGAGTACGGACACGGTCGAATAGCGCTGGGAAGTTCTAAGGAGGATTATGTGTGTGAGCTTCGAAAGTTCGAGTAAAATTACGCCGATTAGGTGCAGTTGTTTTGGTGTTTGGCAAATCTAAATTCAGATATGAAATTCGTAATAAAATACCCCTAAAACTCTGGTCATCGAATTATCTTTAAAACAATTTTATTAATCATACATTTTAGGAATATTTCATACAATTTCAGGAAATTCGCTTGAAATATATTTCGCAACCTAGGGTACCTACCTACTTCTAATTTAATCAAAAATCACCTTAAGTACATGTAATATTATACAATAAATAACAAAATAAAAACATTTCGTTCCATTCCAGAAAAAAAACTTATTTTAACAAAGTACTATTGTAATTAACGATCCCAATATCCTTTAGAAAATATTTATACTCGTGGAAAATTAGGCTTAATAGTATGTTACAAAAACATCCAAGCTAGTGTTCAAAAAAGCAACCGGACCTGGTGCTGGAATGTTTCTTGCTTCATTAAAATCGGCTCAGTTTTCTGGATTTGGAAGTTCGGACAGTGTAATGTTTGGGCTTTCTTGACTGGAGTAATAGAAACAAATTTACACCTTCATAAAGACTACTGTGGAGGTATATTTTCTAAAAAGCTATTATACTAAAGCTGTTATTACTAAAGCGATTCTTACCAAGCGGGGTTTATTAAAGCTGTTCTTACAACAGCCGTTCTTAATACAGACATTATTACTAAATCTGTTCTTACTACAGCCGTTCTTACTAAAGCGATTCTTACCAAGCGGGGTTTATTAAAGCTGTTCTTACTACAAACATTCTTACTACAGCCGAAAGCGGTTCTTACTAAGCGGGGTTAATTAAAGCTGTTCTTACAACAAACATTCTTACTACAGCCGTTCTTACTAAAGCGATTCTTACCAAGCGGGGTTTATTAAAGCTGTTCTTACTACAAGCATTCTTACTACAGCCGTTCTTACTAAAGCGGTTCTTACTAAGCGGGGTTAATTAAAGCCGTTCTTACAACAAACATTCTTACTACAGCCGTTCATAATACAGACATTATTACTAAATCTGTTCTTCCTACAGCCGTTCTTACTAAAGCGATTCTTACCAAGCGGGGTTTATTAAAGCTGTTCTTACTACAAACATTCTTACTACAGCCGTTCTTACTAAAGCGGTTCTTACTAAGCGGGGTTAATTAAAGCTGTTCTTACAACAAACATTCTTACTACAGCCGTTCATAATACAGACATTATTACTAAATCTGTTCTTACTACAGCGGTTCTTACTAAAGCGATTCTTACCAAGCGGGGTTTATTAAAGCTGTTCTTACTACAAGCATTCTTACTACAGCCGTTCTTACAACAGATAGTATTACTAAATCTGTGCTTACTACAGCCGTTCTTACCAAAGCGGGGTTTATTAAAGCTGTTCTTACTACAGACATAATTAATTACTAAATCCGTTCTTACAAAGCAATTCTTACTAGGCCTACAGTCGTTCTTACTGAAATCATTCTTACTACAGCCGTTTTTATCACAATCGCTCTTACCTTTAATTACAACCAGAAAGTAACATTTTCATTCATTGTAAATCTTTTTCCTTGGAATAAAATTGTTATACATTTTTAGCTCGCATTCAGTTTTTGTTAAAAAAAATCAAAGTGCAAAGAACGGGTCTAGTATAATATGTATAGAAATTAGGCTACTTACATTTCAAACAAAAATGTAGCCTACCTTTTTTAAACAATCTTAAGAAAAAATACAGGTAACAATCGCTGAAAGGTAATTTTTAATACTTTTACACAGAAATGAATATTAGCAGGTACAGTATATAAAAACCATCGTCGCTTTTCGATCATACCTTTGGACTGAAGGTACAGTTTACCTTAGATACAGATGAATTATGCAAACCTGTTTAAGGGTGAACGGTATATTTAAATAGATATCGTAGTAAACAATACCATGTATTCAGCTCTGTACAAGTCTGTTGTTATTACCCAAGTGTCATTGACATTTACTTTCTAGAACACGTCTTGTAAACTCAAGTTATGGCGCAAAAGTTATGTAAGTTTTGTAGCCTAAATACGTTTTATATTTAACCTTAGATCCGAAATCAGGAGCCAATGCAGGATTTACGACATTTTAGTTTAATCTTTTTATTGAATCAACATTTATTTCGTTTCCTCTAAAATAACCTATCAATACAGTGTATCAGAAATGTCCCGGAACTCCTTAATAAGTTTGTAAACGTTAAATACAGAAAATTAAAAACTATTTCTAATAAAGTGTACACATGTAGACCCTAGTCCTTTTTGAGAGAGCACCATGGAGGCAACTCCTAATTTTAAATGGAAACCTCTAAAGTCGAGATAAATGGAGTAACGAACAGTTTGCTACGACAACCCTAACCCCGTAATGGCTACACAAAATAATTATGCATTTCATATGACTTTATTGCCACAGTTTGATTTAGGCCATGTTACATCAAAACCATTAACTTTTGAAGTTTTCAATGTCGGTGACAAGAATAACTCCAAAGTTTGACTTAGAAACCATCCCATCAAATAGGAAAGCAAATGCACCAAAAAATCATGCTTTCAAGAGTACCGCGTGTACTCCTTTTGTTCCTTAAAAGGAGAATTGACTGATATTTTCTTGTAAATTACAAAAGTAAAACCAAAATCAAGACTGTGGAGAATAAATCTATAGCCTGCGGCAAAAGTTCAGCAGAGCTTTCTGGTTCCTGGCATGTGAACCTATAAATGGGCGCTTAGTTTACTCTAAATTTCCTTTTTTTACTGAAAGTACAGGATCAACTTTCAATACAACTAGCGTAACGCGGGTTATTTTAAGGATAGATTTTCCAACGTCTTCACTTTGTACTCTGATACTAGGACTAATGAAGAACTAGATGTGTGAACAACACACGAAAAAACCACCGACACTAGCGGACTAGAACCTGTGACAGCCTGAAATGTTGATAGGATAAAAGATATTTGGATACGTATTATCTGTATCATTCACAATTTCTAAATCATCTACAAGTATCCTACTGGTTTAGATTTTTGCTGGGGATATCAAACTCATTTCATTTTATCAACGTCATATTTCAGGGTTATGCTGCTATGTATTTGAGTTTTATTACTTTTATTTTTGCATTTATATAATCTGTAAAAAAGTTTTATGTAGTAAGCTAATTAGCTGTCAGTTCGCTACATATTCTGTAGGAGTCGGCAAGTGTTGAACTTGCATTTTTTTTGCAAGAATAAAACATTACAGGGATAATATATAACACATAAAGACTCCTTCTCAATAAAATTGTAAAGTATTACAACAAATATAATCAGTTGTCCTCTAAGCAAAATGGCCGCTGGTTGTTATTCAAACCTGGAGTTGTAATCTTTTGGGTTCAGGAGATGCTGGGTTTGATTCCTATGGGTATAATAATTTTTAAAATACGAGAATATTATAATAGTTACTTAGGCCGTACGTATCTGCTTAATTACATTTTACTTTAGTTAGGCCTAAATATAAGTGGGGAAACAGTTATTTAAATTTAAATTATACAGGCTGAGTGAAATAATGCCTGAAATAAATATTATGTTCTTTTTAAATCTTGCCAAAATAATTACAAGAAGGAAATCGAAAGTATAAAGTACACCTAATAAGATTTATCCGCAAATATGCTGTTTTAATTTGATATTAGGCTATAACGTAGGTATATTTTCCAGTTTAAATAGGTCTAGATTCTAACTTATATTGATTGTAAACCAATATGAAAAAATATGCTTTAGGAAACCTATTCAATTACGCAATAGTTCAAAAATTGTCAATATTTTTGATGTAATAATATAAATTAATAATTTTTTGTAATCCTCAACTTGCATTATACTGAATACCGAATTAATTACAAATAAGTTGGTCACATAAATTACACATAATCTACAAATCACAAAAGTTGGCCAATAACAACTTTACCAATGTTAGAAGTTGAAACTTTCATAATTTAATAACCTTTATACAATTACAACGTCAAGTACATAAAATCATGATTACTTCATTTGTAATGTAATATAAAAACAAATAGTTAAAATAACGCTTGACAAATCCCATGTTTACCAAATGAAATACAAAGTAACCTATAAAGTTTTAAATCACAAGCCAGATGTTGTTTTTCACTAAAATAATCAAATTTGTACTCACTTGGTAATATTAATCCATTAAGTTAAACACAAACTATACTAAACAGCTGATTCAATTTAAATTGAGCACAACACGTAAATTTATCGTATATTGAAACACTTTTTTTACAGTTTTATATTGAAACACACAAACACACGGGTTCACCACACAGCTTATTGTCTCGAACGGATCGTCTATTATTGCCCACCTGACAAGCCACGACGACCTGACGAACGTTGACGAAACCAGCCGAAGTTGTACGAAGCAAGTTCCTTCCACCTCCCGTAATGTTGTGTGATAATAATTAGAAGTTGTTTTCAGTCCAATACCGTAATAAAGTGAAATTAAAAAATTACTGGTAAGAATGGAGTTATTTGTCTGAAGTCTTAAAACATTTCAATGGCTTAGTGTAAGCCCGAAATGAACACTCAAATCGCAGATGTACTGGTAAATCTAACGATATTCCAATGGCTTAGTGTAAGTCCGAAATGAACTCTCAAATCGCAGATATACCGGTAAATCTTAAGACAATCCAATGACTTAGTATAAGTCCGAAATGAACTCTCAAATCACAGATATAGCGGTAAATCTTAAGATATTCCAATGGCTTAGTATGAGTCCGAAATGAACTCTCAAATCACAGATATACCGGTAAATCTTAAGACAATCCAATGACTTAGTATAAGACCGAAATGAACTCTCAAATCACAGATATAGCGGTAAATCTTAAGATATTCCAATGGCTTAGTATAAGTCCGAAATGAACTCTCAAATCACAGATATACCGGTAAATTTTAAGGTATTCCAATGGCTTAGTATAATTCCGAAATGAACTCTCAAATCGCAGATGTACTGGTAAATCTTAAGATATTCTAATGGCTTAGTGTAAGTCCGAAATAAACTCTCAACTCGCAGATGTACTGGTAAACCTTAAAACAATCCAATGACTTAGTATAAGTCCGAAATGAACTCTCAAATCACAGATATAGCGGTAAATCTTAAGATATGCCAATGGCTTAGTATAAGTCCGAAATGAACTCTCAAATCACAGATATACCGGTAAATCTTAAGACAATCCAATGACTTAGTATAAGTCCGAAATGAACTCTCAAATCACACATATACCGCTAAGCCTTAAAATATTCCAATGGCTTAGTGTAAGTCCGAAATAAACTCTCAACTCGCAGATGTACTGGTAAACCTTAAAACAATCCAATGACTTAGTATAAGTCCGAAATGAACTCTCAAATAACAGACATACCGGTAAATCTTAAGATATTCCAATGGCTTAGTATAAGTCCGAAATGAACTCTCAAATCACAGATATATCGGTAAATATTAAGATATTCCAATGGCTTAGTATAAGTCCGAAATGAACTCTCAAATCACAGATATACCGGTAAATCTTAAGACAATCCAATGACTTAGTATAAGTCCGAAATGAACTCTCAAATCACAGATGTACCGGTAAATCTTAAGACAATCCAATGACTTAGTATAAGTCCGAAATGAACTCTCAAATCACACATATACCGCTAAGCCTTAAAATATTTCAATGGCTTAGTGTAAGTCCGAAATAAACACTCAACTCGCAGATGTACTGGTAAACCTTAAAACAATCCAATGACTTAGTATAAGTCCGAAATGAACTCTCAAATAACAGACATACCGGTAAATCTTAAGATATTCCAATGGCTTAGTATAAGTCCGAAATGGACTCTCAAATCACGGATAACCGGTAAATCTTAATATATTCCAATGGCTTAGTGTAGGTCCGAAATGAACTCTCAAATCACAGATATACCGGTAAATCTTAAGATATTCCAATAGCTTAGTGTAAGTCCGAAATAAACTCTCAACTCGCAGATGTACTGGTAAACCTTAAAACAATCCAATGACTTAGTATAAGTCCGAAATTAACTCTCAAATCACAGATATACCGGTAAATCTTAAGATATTCCAATGGCTTAGTATAAGTCCGAAATGAACTCTCAAATCACAGATATACCGGTAAATCTAAAGACAATCCAATGACTTAGTATAAGTCCGAAATGAACTCTCAAATCACAGATATAACGGTAAATCTTAAGATATTCCAATGGCTTAGTGTAAGTCCGAAATAAACTCTCAACTCGCAGATGTACTGGTAAGTCTTAAGATATGCCAATGGCTTAGTAGAAGTCCGAAATAAACTTTCAAATCGCAGATATAAAGATAAGTCTTAAGATATTCCAATGGCTTAGTAGAAGTCCGAAATGAACTCTCAAATTGCATATATACCGATAAGCCTTAAGACAATCCAATGACTTAGTATAAGTCTGAAATGAACTCTCAAATCACAGATATACCCGTAAATCTTAAGATATTAAAATGGCTTAGTGTAAGTCCGAAATGAACACTCAAATCGCAATGTACTGGTAAATCTTAAGATATTCCAATGGCTTAGTGTAAGTCTGAAATGAACTCTCAAATCGCAGATATACCGCTAAGCCTTAAAACATTCCAATGGCTTAGTGTAAGTCCGAAATGAACACTCAAATCGTAATGTACTGGTAAATCTTAAGATATTCCAATGGCTTAGTGTAAATCCGAAATGAACTCTCAAATCACACATATACCGCTAAGCCTTAAAATATTCCAATGGCTTAGTGTAAATCCGAAATGAACTCTCAAATCACACATATACCGCTAAGCCTTAAAATATTCCAATGGCTTAGTGTAA
>JAGFPH010006195.1:0-13494 GCA_018207615.1 Philaenus spumarius
AATAAACATACCCTTTATTTAGTTGTTTAATGTTATAGGCCTAACCTAAACGATGTTCACGGAAATTTGCAATAGTAGTTATTGACGTGAGCGAACTAGGCCCTAGGCCTAAATCGATATTGAAATATTAAACTTTAATTTAGGCCTGACTTATTTCTGAGGCATAGCGTTGAGATTATGGTTAATCCTTTAAACTGTATTTTTATTACAGGTAAGCCTAATATTGTATATACCCTTTATATAGTTGTTTAATGTTATAGGCCTAACCTCAAAACCCAATAACCCAATATTTATTATTGAAATCATAGCCCTGCTTATAATCGAGCTTTAGCTCGGTCTCCTGGTACTATTTCTTATGGGAATTCAAAATACGTATTTCATTAAAATAAAATCTGAATAAAATGTATTAAGGACAATGACTTAGGTTAAAATTAACCTATAATACTACTTAATCAAACTACTTTAACAGATTATGGAAATTTTTTTAAATGATTTTAATTAAGACAAATGTAAATCCTGCCCATGTTAAACTGAGCAGCGGAGCCGTGGGCTGCCTGGCTGAGTCCTGCCGCCTCTTAAGTAATCGAATTGCAAATTTTGTTTTTATGTCAATTATGGATAATATTAAATAACTTTAGAACTACTGTTTGTAGAAATTTAGTAAATTTATTTTATTGCAGCTACCCCATTCAATCTTTTTGTTTGTATTGACCATAGGCCCTATTCTCTAAACAAATCCTGGTACCAATTAATAGGTATGTGTAGGTGAAATTTTAGTATAATTAGTTGAGTAGTTTTTGAGAATATAGAAAAAGTAAGTGTATTATTATTTAATTTTAAGGGCAGTTGTTCCATTTCATCCCTTCGACTTAAGCAATCAAATTGCAAATAGTTTTGTATATCTCTTAAAAATAATATTACATGTTGCATAATTTTACAGCTTGCAGGAAGTTAGTTTAATTTGTATTTATTTTATAGGGGTAGAGAAACCCCATTTCAACCCCTTTCATTTGTGAGTCCAAGCCATCGAGGTACCAACTAACACACAAATTTCATCAAAATTGGTCCAACCTTTTAAGAGGAGTTCATCGGCATACACACTTACAGGAGAATTATCTATACTAATATTATAAAGAGGTAAAATTTGTTTTTATGTATGTAGGGGATAATCTCTGGAATTACTGAACCGATTGAAAAAATAGTTTCACTAATTAAAAGGTACACTATTCCTGAGTAACATAGGCTATAATTCATTTTGATAAAAACATTTTGTATTTCAATATTTGTATGTTTAGTCGGACCAAATTCTTATGTTAGGCTTAGACTGATGGACCAACACATGCATTTACATTTATTACAATAGCAACGAATTGAATAAAATAACAGATAAAACAACTGTTTGCTCTAGTATTTCCATTAACAGCTGATTTCAAACTTTGAAGTAATTATTTGTATTTCTAACTTTTAGGTTAGGTTTTTACTAAAGTGTAGACCTGAGCCTTGTTGGTTCTTTTAACCTTTATTATAACTGCTGTTATAAAATATACGAAATAATTTTATTTGAACGTTTAACATTATTTATCATCTTAGCTTTGGTGTTATTATTAATCCTACACCTTTTTTATAAAGAAAACATAACATGATTGTGTGTATAAAAGGTTCCAATGGAGTTGGCGTGCGGAGCACGCAGGGGTTTCCCCTAGTATAACATAAAGATGTATATAAAACTTTTATTTCAAAAATCAAAACTTCTAGTACAGAATGTTAGTTAGGTGGCAACATTGATGAGTACTGCCACTTTGTTAATGTATGTACATTATTAAAAGCACAACACTAATCTAATATTTAATGTTGAAGCCAAGTTTTGTTCGTTCCCAGTCATGCAAGGAATCTTAACTTTAGCAAAGTTTGGAGTAGAGGGCAAAGTTAGTTCATAGTTTGGCGTTATCCCTCAACGCAAATACAACGATTTAGTAATGTGCATATTTAACAAGATTATGTGGGAGAGTTAGTAAGTTACTTCCCACCTTAAGTTTCGCATGACGCATTTCTTTCTGAATGTATGAATTACAGGTTATTTTTTAAACTTACCAGCTCTATTATTGAAAAAAAGAAATGGAAATAGATATACAAAATACGAGGGACCTTAGCAAACCTATTTAAAAAAACCCAATTAGTATAATAATCCCAGAATCACCCTATAGTATAGTGTGTCAAGATATTTTGAAAAATATTGCAGATCATACATGTGTTCGCGTATTAAATAGCTGGCACATCTAGTTTGTAATACATTTGGCAACACTGTCAATTAGTTTACTTGTTTACTATAGATAGATCTGGCAACACTGTAAGTTACCTTTCTTCGTTATTGTTTTGGTATTATAAGTCAATAGTGTCTATGATAAATCATATTTTAAGTTTATTAATATTCAAATAAGTTGGAATTAGAATTAGATTGGTGGTGTGAAAGTTTTTTTTATCGAATTTCCATAGGAAAGATTTGCAATGAATCTTATGGTGAGACCTAAGGTCGGGAGTGGTGAATGAGCATCGATCATGGTCCCCGAAACAAATTTTGATTTGTCATTAACAATTGTACACATATAAATATGTTAGCACTCTAATTGCCTCATAATACGTCCGATTTGGTCCAAATTTGGTGTACACGTTGGGTTTCCAAGTTGCTCGGATGAGATCGCTAGCCAACAAAATCAAACAACCCGTAGCACTTTTTCACCGGAAGTAACATGTTTTTAGTGAATTTCCACAGGAAAAATGAGCTATTGCAGTGGCCCTTATGGTAAGACTCAAGACCGGGAGTAGCCAATGAGCACCGATCATGGTCCAAAGAACACGTTTTTGGGTGTCATTAAAAATCATGTATATAATTATATATACAGACTGTCCCAAAAGTCCCGGACCGGTTTAATAACTCCTAAACGAACTAAAACTAGCTACAGTAATAATATTTCAGACATGACTCCTGGCTACAAAAACTATTTTTTGAGTTGTTAGTCACTATTGCACCTGCCCCCAAAAACCAAATTTGGGGGGGGGGGGGGTTGCCCCAAATTTTTAAATGTAAACCCCTATCAAGTGACCCATCATTTTAAAGGTCTCCTTGAGTTAAACACAACAGCGCAAATCTGAGGTCGATATCTTGCTCCTATCCAAAATGGCTGACCTTTTAGTGTTTCTTATGGTCATGTAATTTAAAATTGAACATTTTGTATCGTATACAAAGTAAACACGCAGCTCAGCAAATACCGGGGGAAATGATACAGAATGTAGTACAGCATCACTATTACAGACTAGCACACTGCGTGACTGTGGAAGGAAAGCAGTTCGAATACTTACTCTAAACCCTGGATATCATCTTTGGTAAGCAACTTTGTTTTTGAGTGTAAAGTTAAACATTTTGTTATTATTACCAAGTATGACAAATTTGTTTTTATACTTTAAACTCTTTTGTGCCTGTGTTTACTTTGTTTTAAAATAATAAAAATGTTTAATACAACCAATGAGGGTCAATTTTAAATTACATGACCATAAGAAACACTGAAAGGTCAGCCATTTTGGACAGGAGCAATATATCGACCTCGGGTTTGCGCTGTTGTGATTAACTCAATGAGACCTTTAAAATGATGAGTCACTCGATAGGGGTTTACATTTAAAAATTTGGGGCAACCCCCCCAAATTTGGTTTTTGGGGGCAGGGTCAATAGTGACTAACAACTCAAAAAATAGTTTTTTGTAGCCAGGAGTCATGTCTGAAATATTATTACTGTAGCTAGTTTCGTTTAGGAGTTATTAAACCGGTCCGGGACTTTTGGGACAGTCTGTATATGTGTTCGCACTCTAGCGGCCGAATTGTAAGTCCGATTTGGTTCAAATTTGGTACACATGTTGGTTGTCTACGTCGCTCGGACGAGTTTCTTAGCCAAAAATCCAACAATCGGAAGCACGTTTTTTGACCGCAAGTAACTATTTTTTTAGATTTTTCCTACAAGAGTGAATTTGTTTTTGAGTTTTTTCTACAAATATAAAAGTTGGATGTTATTCTGCTCATTTAGTTTTTTACGTGACCTTATAGCTCGCTTCGTTCCCCCAAAATCGATCAAAACGTAAAATACCATAGAAGTACTCGCTTTAAAGCCATGTGGTGGATCCTACCGCGGGGTTGGTGTGCGAAGCACGCAATGCATTGTATAAGATACTCCCAATACGGGGATTGGCGTGCGAAGCACGCAATGCCTTGAATATTGAAGATACTTCCAATATGCGGAATGGCGTGCGAAGCACGTAATGCATTGTATATTGAAGATAATCTGAATTTGCGGAATGGCGTGCGAAGCACGCAATGCTTTGTGTATTGAAGATACTCCCAATAAGCGGAATGGCGTGCAAACCATTTTGCAGCTATTCAGCACCGTCGTGAATAGACCTTATTTCCCAAATTATTGGCTGAAACTTTATAAACTTAATTTGGGAAATTTGCTCAACTCACGTCAGCGGTTCAGCTGAGTGGTCGAATTATTTTAGTTTTTTATTACTAGAATAAAACATGTTTGGCATTTACCGTAACATAAATATAGGATATTATTCTGCACATTTTGATTTTTCGCACGACCTTATAGCCCGTCCGATTCCCCCAAAGTTGATCAAAACGTAAAATACCATAAAGTAAGGGATTTACGGAGGTGCAGTCCGCAATCTGAGTTCGCAAGAGTGAGGTGTCAACTCGTAAAGCGATATATCTCGTACACCGAAGCAGTTTTTCAGAGTAGGTTTTCTAAGTCGCTCAGGCGAGCTCGTTAGCAAAAATAAATCCAACAACCGAGGCACGATTTTTGACGTCATGTAAAAATGTTTTGGTGATTTTCGTTCTAGGAGGAAATTTTTGGTGTGAGTTTTTTATAAGAAAATATACTATATAGAAAATCATTCTGCACACTTAGTTTTTTTTACACGACTTTGTCACACGTTTGGTTTTCCAAAATCGATCAAATTAAAAATACCGTAAAAGTACTCGGTCGAAGTCCACGAGGGGGCAGCTTCTGTTCCGAGGGGACTTTTTACTCTACGAGCGGAAGGAAGTAGCACGTGAACCACTCCTAGAGTAGACCAATTTCAAAAATAATTAAACTTAATTTTGGAATTCGCGTTAGCGGTTCATCCGTGTGAACAAATTATTTGTATTGAAGTGACCTACAACTTCTAGCACACTGTTAAAAGGTTGCATACGAAATTGTTGTCAGTTATTATTACTAATTAGTTTTTAAGAGGAAAAGAGATTTCTGAAACAATTCTAACATTAGGAAGGTTAGATACAACAGAGATAACCAGATACTAGAGAGTGGATTGGTGGATGAATTTAGGACGACGGTTTAATCTTGTTTCGCAAAATAATTGCATCGTTAGGGTGATATATATTGTTTACTCCTTTTGTCCAGTGCTACAGTATGTCGGCGCACTAATGTTTCCATGGTCTTTTGATTTGGTATCTACTATGTGGATTTCGAAACAAAAATACAGGCATAAGACGAATTGAATATGTTTTCTTAAATTATACATTATTACCACGTTTTTATGACCTAGCTTTCGGTACGAATTTAGCTAGTTATATTTTAAATTATCTATATATCGTTGATCTATATTTGTTAATATTTTATTTTAAAGGTTATGTTATTTTATTTTATTAAGTATTTAATTTCTTTTGTTTGTTATTTATTTCATTAGGCCTATTAGTTTTTTATTTTATATTCATTACTGTTTGACTGTTTATAGTTTAAGTAGACCAGTTTGTTATTTTTTTAATTTAATAATTCATTTTAAATACATTGTTAATAATAGATAATTGTAGTAGATTTAATGTGGCTCCTCCCATTCCCCCACCAAGTCGGTCTTGGATTGAACGGCATGGGGAGGAGTGGGGTATGGAGGGTATATATAGCTCTGTAATATTGTCTGTATACTTTAGTAGTGTTAAAACCCTCTGAGGATGATCACCATGTCATCGAAATGTACCTAAGGGTAGCGTGTATTAAACATAACTTACAATTTAGTTGTTTAGTTATTGTTTTTGTTCCATGTTTTGTGGTTCGAGGTTTTTATTAAAATCAGTGTAGCTTCCCTATGTGGCTATAAACTTAAACTGTACACATATCTCAGAACTGGTTGACAATGCAATATTGACTCACTTTCTTGTCTGTCTGTTGATTTGTCTTTAAGACAGATTTTAAACTAACTAGTTAACACTTTAAAGATAGCTAAAAACTGACTGACATAATCTAACGAAGGTGATTAAAACCGATTGCAAAATTGTACACATTGTAGAGTAAAAAATAAAATAATTATTTAAATTAAAAAACTGTTTTAAATATTCCACGTTTGTAAAACGGACTAGAAAGTATAAAATCATTTCTACTAGCGACATACGTATTTATTATAACCCTATACAAAGTCCTAACCCCATACAGATTGTTTTGAAAATTATTGATAATAACCATGATTATATTGAATTTGAGACTAATTTTACACCTCTACATTATTTCAAAATGAAAGTACATGGACGCCGTGGAGGAATTAATATATGTAGCATTTAAGTTGAATAAGCACAAACTATTGAACGAAATATTCAACTTTCAGTCAAATTCGCTGTAAGACACTGTGATGAGAATCCAACATAACGAATGGAGGTAATATCGGTTCTGCAGTCTTCCTTCGAAAGTCTAGGTGCGCGGTCGCTGAATGGTGTGTAAAGTAATGTACATGCTTTTACTCAATTAGAAACACTGAAGCCCCAACCACAATTTCGTCGAATAAAACTACACAAATAAACTGAAAAACATTTATTAATATATTTATTCTAGTTCCCTGATGTACATTTCGGTAACCAAGTTACCATCATCGGATGGTTCTAAATCTAAACTAATACTAACAAGAATGAAACTATAAAACTAAACAGACCTATTCTTCCCCCTTTCCTCTACCTCAGGTAGATCAACCAATCATAAGTGACCACGTCAAGGACTTGTTTGAAAAATCCAAGTAGAAGCGGCTAACGGTACTTGTCAGTTGTCACTGTCCTTGGGAATGGCACAAGGTTGAGAAATGAAACATGTTACACCGATTACAAAAACTTCTTAAACTACCGGAAAACAGTATACAATATATCTTACAACTTATTAAAATAACGAATAATACGGATACTTACTAATAATAATACTTTTTGAACGGATAAAATTTGAAAATTATATAAAATAATCTAAACAATAAATAAGCAAAGAGATTTACATAAGAATCTATATATATAAAAGTGAAATACCACTCACTCACTCATCACGATTCCTCAAAAACTACCTAACAGATTGAAATGAAATTTGGAATGTAGCTTCCTCTAGCGCCATGAGTGCTCACTAAGAAAGGGTTTGAAAAAATTCTAAATTTTAGGGGGGGGAGGGTTGGGGGGATCAAAGTTATTAAAAAACGATTTCTCCAAAACTACCGAACGGATTGGAATAAAATTTGGTATGTAGCTTCCTCTAGGGCCATAGGTGCTTACTAAGAAAAGGTTTAAAAACATTCTAAATTTTAGGGGGGTTTGGGTGGTAAAAATTACTGAATCACGATTTACCCAAAATTACTGAACAGATTGGAATGAAATTTGGTATGTAGCTTCCTCTAGGGCCATAGGCGCTCGCTAAGAAAGGGTTTAAACAAATTCGAAATTTTAGGGGGGTTTGGGGGGATCAAAGTTATAAAACACGATTTCTTCAAAACTACCGAACGGATTAGAATGAAATTCGGTATGTAGCTTCCTATAGGGCCATAGGTCTCACTAAGAAAGGGTATGAAAAATTTCGAAATTTTAGGAGGGGTTTGGGGGGATCAAAGTTACTAAAATCATAATTTCAGATCTTTTATTATTATGACAATAGTGCATTTATTATTTAAGATCTATATAAATACAAGCCAAATACCACTCACTGACTGAACACTTAAAAAGAATACAATTACGTTAAAAAGACTGAAAATACCAACCACCACGGGCAACGCCGTACGGGTCAGCTAGTACAGTATATAAATACAATAGAAACAACAAAATACTACGGTTGATTAATGCCAAGGTTTTTACCTAGGTTTCAACAAAGAGAACAAACATGAATTAGGAACATCTTTTTGCTTATTTATCGTTTAGATTATTTTATATAATTTTCTAATTTTATCCGTTGAAGATATGTATTATCTTAATTTATGGATTCTTTAAATATA
This sequence comes from Philaenus spumarius, assembly GCA_018207615.1. Classification (NCBI taxonomy): domain Eukaryota; kingdom Metazoa; phylum Arthropoda; class Insecta; order Hemiptera; family Aphrophoridae; genus Philaenus; species Philaenus spumarius. The sequence continues at coordinate 8,274 of JAGFPH010006195.1, forward strand.
TTATCTCAAACTGGATCCATGTCATTACTACTAAACCACATTGTATTGTTTAAATAACACTGATTCACAGAGTAACGTATACTTTTGAATTCTACTAACAAAAGTAAATTTGTTCTTTCCATATTCTAAATAAACGGTACCAGAAACTGGCACATACTTTCTCACGAACATATTTAAATTATTAAATAGATTCACTGTGACTTCATAATTGTAGGTGGAGGAGGATAGGTGATTTATTAAAGTAGGAGATTTACTAATAAATATTATTATTATTATTATCTAGAGAGAAAACTATTCGATCGATTTCGAACAAATTTGCACTAAACTCGTCAATTAGACCTGTATAGATGCACGAAAAAAGGTTTTAAAAATTAACCCCCTTTATGGCCAAAAAAACCCAACAATCAGTTATTATTAGCTAAACGAGAATTTGTATAAAGATGCGTTTTTTTGCGTATGATAGGGTACTTTAAGGCTACAAATAAGCCAAATTTTATCAAAATCGTTAGAGCCGTTTTTTTATTAAAAAATTATAACAGATTTTTTGGGTGTTGATTGGCCAAAAAGGGGGTTGTTTTTCAAAATTTTTCAAAACTTTTTTTCGTGCATCTATACAGGCCTAATTGACTTGTTTGGTGCAAATTTGTTCGAAATCGATAAAATAGTTTTCTCTCTAGGTTTGTATACATACAGACATACAGGCAGACATTTTGTAAAAACCACTTTTTTACCAGGGGGCCCAAAACGGATATTTCCACAAAAATCTCAACATCGATTTTTTATGCGATCACTACTTTCTCTGTACTACAGCATATTGAGAAAGTAAAATCACTGTTTTAGTTGTTAATTTCAATATTTGATTAATAATATTAGCGCAATGTTTGGTTAACTGTTAAATAATAAACTAGTTAAAATGTCGTTTTGATTATATTTACTGTACAAAGTTATAGAACACCCTACAAGATATGGGGTTAGGTAAAATAGTGTAGGTTACACGTGTTAACGGTTTCTTTACATGATTCAGGGGATTATACAGTACAAACATCCCCTTCGAATGATATAAAGAAGCAGTTACCTCACTTGTAACGTAAATATCTATTAAATTCAATTTGATCGTTTTGTTTTTCTCGCTGTTTCACTTTGTATTTGACAAGCCAGACAGCATAGAACTAATAGACACAGACACATTAGTGCGCCGACATACTCTATACCACTGGACAAAAGGAGTACACGTTATATATCACCCTAACGATGCCATTATTTTGCGAAACAAGATTAAACCGTTGTCCTACATTCTTCCACCCCTTTGCCCCTCGTGTACCAAGGCTATCTATTTTTATTATACCGCTTCTGGTGGTGATGTTGTTTGTTGTATTTATTTTTCACTCAACAATTCAGTAATAAGAACTGCCGAAAATGTTTTGTGTATACTTTGACGGGCCGAAATAAATCGTAATACACCGGGTAAAATACAAAATGTAGAAGAAAAAATTGGAAATACAACATATTGGAAAATGGCGGTCATTTACAAATATTTTAACTATGTATTTTTTAACTTCCCCATTTATAGTTTGCTGTTTGATTTATAGTTTACAAGACACCAATGGTGGCCCATTTATAAGATATTGCAGTGGAAGTACTTTTAAATATCGGTAAAGTGGCATTAAACGAACCATTTTAGATTTATGACAAACTAGTTGACCTGTACGGCGTTGCACGTGCTGGTTGGTATTTTCAGTCTTTTTAACGTAATTGTATTCTTTTTAGGTGTTCAGTCAGTGAGTGGTATTTAGCTTTTATATATATAGATCTTAAATAATAAAAGCACTATTGTCATAATAATAAAAGATCTGAAATTATGATTTTAGTAACTTAGATCCCCCCCAAACCAATCCTAAAATTTCGAAATTTTTCATACCCTTTCTTAGTGAGCACCTATGGTCCTAGAGGAAGCCACATACCAAATTGCATTCCAATCCATTCCGTATTTTTGAAGAAATCGTGATTTAATAACTTTGACCCCCAAACCCTCCCCCCTAAAATTTCGAATTTTTTGAAACCCTTTCTTAGCGAGCGCCTATGGCCTTAGAGGAAGCTAAATACCAAATTTCATTAAAATCTGTTCGGTAATTTTGGAGAAATCGTGATTTAGTCATTTTTACCCCCCAAACACCCCTAACATTTCCAATTTTTTAAAAAACTTTTTTAGTGAACACTTATGGCCCTAGGCCCTAGAGGGAGCTACATACCAAATTTCATTCCAATCTGCTTGGTAATTTTGGAGAAATCGTGATCTAGTAATTTTTACCCGCCAAACCCCCTAAAATTTCCAATTTTTTTAAAACTCTTTTTTAGTGAACACTTATGGCCCTAGAGGAAGCTACAAAACAAATTTCATTCCAATCCGTTCGGTAGTTTTGAAGAAATCGTTTTTTAATAACTTTGATCCTCCCCCAAACCCCCCTAAAATTTTGAATTTTTTCAAACCCTTTCTTAAGCGGCTTATAGACGGGGAGAGTATTGGGTGACAGTACTAGCAGAGAGTACTCGCTGCTAGTGGACTGGCCGGCTAGTAGGTATTTAGACGTAGCTAGTACTCGCTGCTAGTAAAAGAACACACTGGCGGCCAGTAGGGTGATCTCTTTTGTGAAGGTTGTTTGTTGTGTAAAGTTATCTTATCATGTCTGACAATGAATTTGAAGAAGCTTTTAAAGAAGCTGTTAGTGAGGTGGTTATGGTGTTAAGCGAGGAGCTAAAGGAAATATTGCACAGGAGAAGACCATGGGTAAAGGAATGGGTTAGTAGAAGAGGTATACTTGGTGCCTCAGAAACACTTTTTCGTGAGTTAGCAGTAGAGGATCCTGAAGAATACCGAAAACATATGAGAATGAGCCTAGAAAAATTTGAAGAATTACTACAACTGGTTGAGCCACTTATTACAAAGAAGAACACTGCAATGCGAAATGCAATATCTGCCAGACAAAAACTTGAAGTTGCTCTTCGATACCTTGCAAGTGGTGATAGCTTCCAATCGCTTTCATTGTTATTTCGATTACCCGCTACCACTATTTCAATGTTTTTACCAGAAGTTTTGAAGTCAGTTATTACCGTGCTTCAAGGATTTCTCAAGGAAAGTTATTATTAATGTAGGCTATTGGTTTAATCCTAGATTACTTACGTGTCGTCAAAATGACGATACACTATTTGCAAAATTGCAGTACCTAACCCTCTTCACCAAAGATGTCAGTTGCCCAGTTTCGTTGTTACAAGTAGTACGCATCCTTGTTTTCTTGAGCTCGCTTATTCAATTTGACGATACATAAGTAATTGACATTGTAACTTTTTAATTTATCCTCCACATCCATAAGGAATTTGTTTTAAAACTTTACTAAAAATATGTAGTAGAACTCAAGTATTTACCATAACTAACTATGTGTTTAAAAAATATATAAAAAATGTTTATAGAATTTTAAATTTATAGTTATTTATTCTTAAATGAAAAGTAGTCTGCTTTTTATTTTGTTGTAAATTGAATGGTTTGATGTATAACTCTTTAAAGAAAATACATAGTCTTAAAATAAGATAGGATACAATTCAATTTAAAAAAATAATTACAAAATTATGTTAGATGCAGATTTATTTACATTGACGTTGGCACAAATGGTCGAGCTAATGACGGAGCTGTTTTCAGGATGTCAACGTTAAAGGCTGGCATTACCAACAATCAACTCAATTTGCCGAATGATTATGTAATAGTCGGGGACGATGCTTTCCCCCTCAGACAGGATCTACTAAAACCTTTCTCTAGAAGAAACCTCACATTAGTGGAACGCATCTTCAATTACCGCTTGTCAAGAGCTCGTAGAGTGGTTGAAAATGCCTTTGGTATTCTTGCATCTAGATTCAGAGTTTTTGGAAAGCCAATTGAACTATCTTTGGACACGGTTGACCTAGTTATTAAATGTGCCTGTGTCCTTCATAACTGGCTCCGGACTACATCTCCTGCTACTTACTTGGATAGAGGTTGTGTTGACTTTGAGGACACAGACTCAGGAGTAATTGAACCTGGCACCTGGCGCTCTACGGGTACTGAGTTGGCCTCAATTACCAAGGCACTGTCATCCAACAACTATGCTAAACAAGCAGCAGAAAAAAGAGACAGCTTAGCTGCTTATTTCATTGGAGATGGTTCAGTACCCTGGCAAATGAAATCAATTGGTGCGGATTGAACGAACAACACATAAATATAATATATAGTTGGCTGTAAATAATATCAATACGTTTTTACGCTTTAGCTTATATTGTAATGTAAGTTCTATAATAAATGTTTTTTTACATTTCGTAATTGTTTTGGAATTTTACCGAAATGCCTATAATTTTTACAACTTATGTAACCTTGTAGTAATAAATTTTAATTTAAAGTTGTTACTGTACTTTTAAGTAAAATATGTAGGGGTTTACTCGTCATTTGCATACTTTTATTTTATTATCAGGTACCTACGTTTAAATATTTTCCTCTTTCGGGGTGCCTTTCGACCTTGTATTTGTGACAGTACAGTCGTAAATATTTGCATTTGTCAGAGTACAGCCATTGTTTGTATGTATTCCGTGTTGTGCTCTCATTTGGGATATTTAAAAAAAATAATAATAATCGTGAAATTAAATGAAATATTCGATAAGTCTTAATCAATAATTGTGGTCCTCACGGAGCTAGCCTAAAAGAAAAAAAAATTCAACATATTTATAGTAGTTATATTTACAATTTGGATTTTTTTAGAAATTTAATATAGCTCACCAGATTTGAAGTAGACCCTCTTGATACCACCATCCCCCTCAAATAAGAATCCGCTGTATTGAACCAGGACAGTTTTGGCTCGTACAACTCGTCAGTCCCCTTTCCGCTTCTCTTAGATTCCTCTACCTTTACAAATTCTTGCCGGTACGTACTCTTTATATTTTTAATTTTCAACCGAAGGAATTCAATGTTTGGCACGGTGATGTCTTCAAGAACTAGTTCATTAAATAGTTTTACCATTGCTGGCTCTCTTTTATTTTTTTGAGCATAATCGACATGCCGTATATTCCACAACAGCTCGTAGTTGTAATAGATATCAAGAAAACGTGAAATATCTTCACTGCTCCACTTAACAGTACGTTTTTTCAAAGTTTTAAGTGACATGATAGCACAACGTTCACCCTCAAACACTAGCCCTTGGCTGAC
>JAGFPH010006195.1:13594-36819 GCA_018207615.1 Philaenus spumarius
GAGTACCTATTTAGACGAGGATAGTAGGCGGTTAGTTACTAGCCGCGCGTACTCTCCGCTAGTACTGTCACCCAATACTCTCCCCGTCTATAAGCCGCTTTAGTGAGCACCTATGGCCCTAGAGGAAGCTACATACCAAATTTCATTCCAATCCGTTCAACCACAGTGAGTGAACAGTGAGTGGTATTTCGCTTTTATATAGATTACATTAGAAAGTCAACCATCTTTGTATTCCGAGAATATGATAAGTTGTTTCTGTTTTTATTTACCTCATATAAACACCGAACATTAATTAGCGTATCTAAGTTTGCATGCGCTCAAATTCACTGCTCTCGTGTTATCAGACCAACTCAAAGGTCTTACACTAGACCACTTCAGTATTCGATTGTCACACAGTTCAAGAGCTTTTGCCTTGACGTGTTTAAGTCTGGATTCGTGCTTGTCAGCAAATTGACTAATCTCTAGTGATGCGCTTTGAACGAGTGAGTCGTTACTTTTGAGCGACTCGGTGGCTGAGCGAAAACGCGTGTGAGTCGCTTTGAAAAAGAGTCGGTTCAATTATTATTCACTCCAGCTGTTCAACCGACTCATGTGTTTATATGTTGGAAAAGAGCCAAGTGCTTCAACGGTAACTTGCTTCGAAGCAGTGTATGAATGTAGTTCTTAAAAGAATAATTTCTCTTGCTCAGTTTGACAGGAGGGTATAACTCCTTCGATTTAGAATTTAGATAGCAAAATTGTTTAACTCTTTAATTGGCAATATTTGAAGTGAATAATGTTATAAACTTAAATTTTTCAAAATTTTAACTATTTTCGAACTATTTTAGTTCATACAAACGATCCGATCGTCTCGTCTGGCTATAAATAATTTAAAGCCCCTACGTGCTCCTTACGCTAACACCGTGGAAATCTTCTATTACACATATGTTATGTTTTCTTTATAATAAAGGTGAAGGATAAATAATAACCTCAAATATAAGATAACAAGTAATGTTAAATGTCCAAATCAAATGATGTCATATATTTTATAATAGTTATATAAAGGTTAAAAGAACCAGCAAGGCTATAGTCTACACTTAAACAAAAACCTAAGTTAAAAGTTAGTAATACAAATAATTGTTTCAAATTTTGAAATCGGCTTTTAATGAAAATGTTAGAGCAAACAGCTGATTACTATACCAACACTAAATATATTTTATTATTATTTTTTATGGCGCTTCCATTCCGTAAACTAATTAAATGGTAATAAATAAATGTAAATTCCAAGAATTAATTGTGTGTTGGTTCAGTACAGGTCTAGCCTTATTATGATTGTGTTCCAAAACAGCAGTTTTATTTATAACTATGGGACCAACTGGCCCGCACGCCAACCCCGTTGGAACCTTCTATACACATAATAATGTTATGTTTTCTTTATAATAAATGTGTAGAATTAATGACAACCCCAAAGCTAAGATGGTAAATAATGTGAAATGATCAAATCAAATTAGTTCGTATTTTATAACAGCAGTTATAATAAAGGTTAAAAGACCAGCAAGGGTCAGGCCTATAATTTAATAAAAACTTAACCTAAAAGTTAGAAATATAAATAGTTGTTTCAAAGTGTGAATTCAGCTGTTAATGGAAATTAGGGCAAACAGCTGATTTATCTGTTATTTTATTCAATTGGTTGCTATAGTAATTCATCAGTCTAGGCCTAACCTAAGAATTTTTCCCGACTAAATTTACAAATCTATATATATAAAAATGAATTGCTGTTCGTTAGTCTCGCTAAAACTCGAGAACGGCTGGACCGATTTGGCTAATTTTCGTCTTAAAATGTTTGTAGTAGTTGATAGAAGGTTTATACGTAAAGAAAAATTTGAAAGTTTCCCGAAAAAGTTTCAAATTTGGAAGAAACTCAACAGCCTTTACTGTATGAACTCAAAACCATAGCAACATTACTTAGCAAATTTATAATCACTTTAATACTCTTCAAATCTAACAGCTTTTTAAGTTTAGATTGAAAAACTATAAACAAACACAAGGAAAAATCAACGAAAAATGCTTACAGAATTATAATTCAACTCAAACATTTGTTATTAAATATCTATATAGGCCTACTTAGAGATATGCTGTTTAAAATATTGTTTATATAAAATATATCATAACTATGAATTTTTTAATACTTTTCAAAACATAATATTTTGGCTATTAATAATAATAATAACAAACAAATTATTTGACACCATGCATAACCATAAACATACACGAGTTTAAACATATTATATTGAAAACTAAACAATCAATCTGAATTAAACTAAATGTCATTAAAATATCACATTCGTAGCTTTATTTTGATATATAATAGTATATTTAAATACTAAACAATATCTTATACTAATTAGGCCTATACATTTAAAATTACAAACTCTATTTGAACCAGTTTGTTACATCCTAAATTAACGCGGATGTTACAAAGTGATTAAAATATCTTTTCTACGGCCCCCAGCTAATTTAAACCCAAGGCTAAGAAAGGGTTAAAAGAAATTCGAAATTTTAGGGCGGTTGGGGGGGGGGGGGTCAAAGTTACTAAAAATCCCTATAAGAACGAATTGTAATGAAATTTGGTACGTAGCTTCCTTTTAGGCTGTAGGTGCTCGCAACATTGTCAATGAAATTAAGTGAAAGTCCAAATTAGTAAAAACTATAAATTAAAACGATATATTTAAAGCTTTTTCATGTTAGATAGTAGTTTACAGGAATACAATTTTCAGTGCTTTCTTAAATAGCGTAGCCTTTTTTTCATGACCACAGTAGGATACGCACGGGTATTCAACGAACACTAAAAAGAATACAATTACGTCAAAAAGACTGAAAATACTAACAACCACGGGCAACGCCGTACGGGTCAGCTAGTATTGAAATAAAAAATGTTTTTATCTTAATGAATTATAGCCTATGTTACTCAGGGGTAGTGAAGCTCTTTATTAGTCAAACTATTTTGTCTATTGAATCAGTAGTTATAGAGATTACCCCCTACATACAAACAAACAAATTGTACCTCTTTATAATATTAGTATAGATTAAATAGGTTTTTCTCTATGTCGGTCAGCCAGGACAAGCCGCTTATACACAGATAGAGCATTATTTGTTTCCATAAGTCGGTAAACCATTAGTTTTACATACAGTAGGCCTACGTTTCGTCTTTTACATTCCGTATGCTGTACTTGCTTGTAGTGCTTCTACTGAAACTTGTTTCAGGAATTAACTTTGTTCATCACATACTTCGTGCAATCTTGATAATTATGCGTATTTCTGCGCCTAGGGGATAACGCCAAACTATGAACTAATTTCGCTCTAAACTTTGGTAAACTATTTAACGATTCCTTGCATGCATGATAATTTTACTATTACATTATTTTAGGGTTGTGCTTTTCATAAGGCTTGTGTTAATCTTATTTGGAACTAGGGGAAACCCCTGCGAGCTCCGCACGCCAACACCGTTGGAAACTTCTATACACATTTGTTATGTTTTATTTTAAAATAAAGGTGTAGTATTAATAATAAACTCAAAGGTAGTGGTAAATAATATTAAATGTGGGAATCAAATCATTTCGTATATTTTACAACAGCAGTTATGATAATGGTTAAAAGAACTAGTTCAGGACTACACTTAAACAAAACCTTAACCTAAAAGTTAGAAACACAAATAACTGTTCATAATTTTGAAATCAGCTGTTAATGGAAATATTAGAGCGGACAGCTGATTACCGTACCAACACTAAACAAATGTAGTCTAATTATTATATATTAATAGTAAGCCCCGTGAAAATCACAGGCAGATTAATTAGTAACACATCAGAAACGTATCGTTAAAAAAAATATATTTAAAAACAACAGACTTTATTTAGGCCTAAATAACTCTGCTGACAGGGATTTTTAACTCGGTAAATGTGTACAATTATAAGGATTATAAAATTGTAGGCGTATTTGTTAAAATTGTATACTTATAAACGTTATTATATATTTAAAGAAAGATACAAATATAATCTTTTAATGGCTTTTTATTTCATGTTGACAGATCAAATGATTTTGAAGTTATTACTATTATAGTGAAGAAACTAATAATCGATTACGTTTATATGTTATACAAGGATATACGAATGTTTCCGAAGTCAAACGAATGGGTATCTCTTATTAAAATTTTTATAAACGAATAAATTGATGATAAAAGGTTGTATTTATATACAGTTTATTGAAAATACTCTCAATATGCGGAATAGCGTGCGAAGCACGCAATGCTTTGTGTATTTAAAATACTGCCAATATACGGAATGGCGTGCGAAGCACGTGATGCTTTGTGTATTGAAAATACTCCCAATATGCGGAATGGCGTGAGAAACACGCAATGCTTTGTGTATTGAAGATACTCGCAATATGCGGAATGGCGTGCGAAGCCGACAATGCATTGTGTATTGAAGATACAAGCAATATGCGGAATGGCGTGCGAAGCACGCAATGCATTTTGTATTGAAGATACTTCCAATACGGGGGTTGGCGTGCGAAGCACGCAATGCTATCTGTATTGAAGACACTCCCAATATGCGGAATGGCGTGCGAAGCACGCAATGCATTGTGTATTGAAGACACTCCCAATATGCGGAATGGCGTGCAAAGCACGCAATGCATTGTGTATTGAAGACACTCCCAATATGCGGAATGGCGTGCAAAGCACGCAATGCATTGTGTATTGAAGATACTCCCAATACGGGGGTTGGCGTGCGAAGTACGCAATGCTTTCTGTATTGAAGATACTCCCAATATGCGGAATTGCGTGCGAGCCATTTTGCAGCTATTCAGCACCGTCGTGAATAGACCTATTTCCCAAATTGTTGGTTGAAACCCTAAAACATAGGCCTATAAACTTAATTTTGGAAATTTGCTCAACTCACGTCAGCGGTTGAACTGCGTGGTCGCGAATTATGTTGGTATTTAAAGGTTCCGGCCAAAGAAAGGTGCACAATAGCATAATTTCTCAGATTCATTTTAACCTCCACAATTCACCACTAGTTTTTAACAAATCAGCATGATATTATACGGACGTCAATCAGTAATATAAGTTTTATGTTAATCTGCTAAGTGGTTTTAGAGTAAAGTCTGGTCACACACGTTATTAGCGAATTTTCTTAGAAAAGATGAGCTATTTCAGTGACCCATGGCTAAGGTTGGGAGTAGTAAATGAGCACCGATCATGGTCCCCAGAACAAAATCGTTAGAGCCGTTTTTTTACAAAAGAATAATAACTGATTTTTTGGGGGTTTTTTGCCAAAAAGGGGGATGTTTTTTAAAATTTTTCAAAACAGTTTTTCGTACATCTATACAGGTGACTGGTGCAAATTTGGTTGAAATCGATAGAATAGTTTTCTCTCTAGCTTTGTACACATACAAACACAGACATACATACAGACATACAGGCAGACATTTTGTAAAAACCACTTTTGTGGACTCAGGGGGTCCCAAAACGGATATTTCCACAAAAATCTCAACATCGATTTTTTTGCGATCATTATACTTTCTCTGTACTATAGTATAGTGAGAAAATAAAACACACAGCAAAAATACTTTGGTGTAAGGGTCTCTACCAGAAGGAAAATTGCTGAATAAATTCTCAGAAAACGCCTGAAGCAAATTAAGTGGTAAAGTTGAGTTTAACACTCAAGCTTTCCCCGCCCTCTTAACCCCCGGGGTTCTGTTGATGGGGTGGCTGACCCATCCGTCTGACTGACGCTCGATTTAACACTACATTAGTTTGATTGAAATCTCCTCGTCTGAAATATGATTGTATTCTTGGGAAAGTGACAAGTATCCAGGTCTCTAAGTTGTAATATAATAGTACAGTACCTTATATTGTGCGCCAGTGATCTCTTTTATTGACCCGTTTATCAAAAAATCACTCGAGTAAAAAGTCAATGTCCAAAATTTAAAAAAACTTAACAGTTCTTTTGAGAGAGAAATGTTACTCAAATAAATCTATATATACCCTCTATATAACCCTAGCGGGATGTACACAATGGCATTGTATGTATTGAAATAAGTGAAAAATGTTCAGTAACGTTTTTTCAACTTCGGCAGTTTAATCGCAATCCGCCATTTTGTGCCTTTTTTACAAAAACTTACTGTAAGAAAAAGTAAATGCGTACGGTATTATAATTATTGTGTGTTGATTATAACTTGAAATCACAGACACTTCAATTTTATTTTTATATGTATAGATAATTTTAAATAGTAATACTAATATATCCACTTTTTGGGAGTATAGCAAGGAGGCAGCTCATAATTGTTATTAATGGTAACCTGTATTGAGTTAAAACTGTTTCATGAGGTCTTTCTTAGAAAAATAAAGACGTATAGATTAATAATAATAACGATAATATCATAAATTAATTAAACTCTAAAGACAGACAGACAGCAAATTTATAAATGTGAGTTTAGGTTTTATTAACGTGTGAATAACCATATGAGCTTAGTACAGTTCGACCACGCAGCTGGACCGCTGACGTGAGTTGATCAAATTTAAAAATTAAGTTTATATGCCTATGTTTTAGGGTTTCAACCGACTATTTGGGAAATAGGTCTGCTCACGAAGGCGTCGAACAGCTGTCTGTGTGTACGCACTATATTAGTAGAATTAGTTTTTGCCTATAGTGGCCTCGCGAGTTTGCACCACTTGACTTCGAACCGGGTACTTAAGTTTTGATCGATTTTGGGGGAACCAAGCGAGCTATAAGGTCGCGTAAAAAAACAAAATGTGCAGAATAACATCCTACATTTATATGTTTAGAGAAAACTCTAAGAAATGTCATTCTCGTAGTAAAAATCTCAAAAAAATTTTACTTCCTGTCAAAAAACGTACTTCCGGTTGTTGGATTTTTTTGGCTAACGAACTCGTCCGAGCGACGTAGACAACCACCATTTGTACCAAATTTGAACCAAATCGGACTTAAAATGCGGTCGCTAGAGTGCAAACACATATATACATAGATATATATCTCTTTTAATGACACCCCAAAACGTGTTCTGGGAACCATGATCGGTGCTCATTTGCTACGCCCAACCTTGGGTCTTACCATAATGGCCACTGCATAGCTCATTTTTCCTATGGAAATTCGATAAAAAAGCTTATATTTTTAAATCACAGACACTTCAATTTTATTTATATGTCTAGATAATAAGCGAATTTCCATAGAAAAAATTGAGCTATTGCAGTGGCCCTTATGTTAAGACCCAAGGTTGGGAGTAGCAAATGAACACCGATCATGGTCCTCAGAACACGTTTTGGGGTGGTGTCATTAAAAATCTTATATATATGTACCTGTATATGTATATATGTGTTCGCACTCTAGCGGCCGCATTTTAAGTCCGATTTGGTTCCAATGTGGTAACACATGTCGGTTGTCTACGTCGCTCGGACGAGTTCGTTAGCCAGAAAAATCCAACAACCGGAAGCACGTTTTTTGACCAGAAGTAACTATGTTTTGCGATTTTTCTACGAGAATAAATGTTTTTTTTTAGAGTTTTGTCTCCAAATATAAATGTAGGATGTTATTCTGCCCATTTTGTTTTTTTTACGCGACCATATAGCTCGCTTGGTTCCCCCAAAATCGATCAAAACGTGAAATTCCAAAAAAGTACCCGGTTCAAATAATGTGGTGGATATTAACGTGGGTCTGGCGTGCGAAGCACACAATGCATTGTGTATAGAAGATACTCGCATTACGGGGGTTGGCGTGCGAAGCACGCAATGCCTTGGTATTGAAGATGCTCCAATTACGGGGATTGGCGTGCGAAGCATTTTGAAGCTATTCAGCATCGTCGGGAATATACCTATTTCCCAAATTTGTGGCTGAAACCCTAAAACATAGGCCTATAAACTTTATTTTGGAAATTTGCTCGACTCACGTCAGCGGTTCAGCTGCGTGGTAGAATTATTTTAAACAGAGATACAAATATTTCCACTTTTTGGGAGTGTAGCAAGGAGGCAGCTCATAATTATTAATGCTGAGTGAAAACTTTTTCATGAGGTCTTTCTTAGAAAAATAAAGACGTATAGATTAATAATAATAGCAATAATAATATAAATTAATTACAATCCTAAAGACAGACAGACAACAAACTGATAAAAGTATGTTTAGGTTTTGGTAAAGTGGTAATAACGATATGAGCTCAGAAAAAGCTTATATTGTTAAATAACAGAAAGACTCTTCAATTGTATTTATATGTATGTATAGATATACAAGGTGACTCAAACCACCCATGCACAATGTAGCGACGGATCCAAACGAGCTACAGCCTTCGTTTTAACTTAAACCCCCATATTTCGACCCTAAAGAATTCAGTAAAAATATTTTCAAATCTCAAAAATGCCTCAAAAGTGTTTTTTTTTTTGGGGGGGGGGGGGTCTTTTTTGCAAAGTTTTCAAATGTAAAGGTAGGTCGAGTGATACCTCATTTTAAAGGTCTCTCTTCACTTTTAATTTTCGAAAAAAAAGTTTTAACTTCTCTTACTGCGTATGTACAGGGTGTTCCAAAACGTCAACAAATAGTGTTTTACAGTTAGTTCTATTGTTACCACATAACATAGCCTACATAAATCAAATTTTTATCCTAGATTCACGAGAAGATAATGCTTTCCAAAAATGTGCTAAGTTGCCCTTATTACAAAATTTTCAAATTTTAAAAATACATACAATTTAAAAAAAAACAGGTTAAAACTCAAAAATTCCAAATAGTAACTTTAGTCGTGAAGCATGCATTGCAAAGGTCTTTAAAAAAACATACATTTCTTGTATTTCAAGTTTTACTTTATCTCTAACCGCTTCAAAATGTCGCCTGGGAAACTTATTTTCCTACACTCTGTATCGCCTATTACTCAATGACATTTGCCATTTTTGGAAGGGGTGGTAGGGATGTGTTGACACCAGTATACTTAATTGGAAATTTATACTTATTTATAATTTATTTTCATGTTTAATTGGAACAGTAAGTTATAATAATAACGAACACGAAAACGTGTTTTGTGCTATGAAAGAGAAGAACAGCCTTGTTCCCTTTAAAAGACAATTGCAGTTAAAACATAATTATAAAAACTAAAACAGTACCGTATGTCAATCACTTGCACTCCAACAATAACCTACTGTTTATCTTGTTTCGGAAGGTTTATAGATGCTCAAATTGAAACCCCACCACCCCACCCAAAAATGGCAAATGTCATGATAAAGAGTGTTGGAAAATAAGTTTCCCAGGCGCCATTTTGAAACGGTTAGATATAAAGTCAAACTTTAAATACAAAATAAACGGTACCAGGAACTGGCACATACTTTCTCGCAAACATATTTAAATTATTAAACAGATTTTGTGATTCATAATTATTGTAGGTGGGGTAGTAGAGGTGATTTATTAAAGTAGGAGATTAACTAATAAATATTATTATTATTATTATCTAGAGAGAAAACTAATCGATTGATTTCGAATAAATTTGCACCAAACACGTCAATTAGGCCTGTATATATGCACGAAAAATGTTTTGAAGAATTCTGAAAGACAACCCCCTTTACGGCCAAAAAACCCCAAAATCAGTTATTATTATTATTATTATTGGCTAAACGAGAATTTTTAGAAAGATGCGGTAAGGGCTACATACGGTAAGGGCTACAAATAAGCAAAATTTTATCAAAATCGTTAGAGCCGTTTTTTTATAAAACATTAATAACAGATTTTTTTTTGGTTTTTTGGCAAAAAGGGGGTTGTTTTTCAAAACCGTTTTTCGTGCATCTATACAGGCCTACTTGACATGTCTGGCGCAAATTTGTTTGAAATCGATCGAATAGTTTTCGCTCTAGCTTTGTATACATACATACATACAGTCATACATACATACATACATACAGATATAGAGACATGTAGACAGACATTTTGTAAAAAACACTTTTTTTTTACTCAAAGGGGTCCCAAAACGGATATTTCCACAAAAATCTCAACATCGATTTCTTTTTGCGATCGCTATACTTTCTCTATACTATAGCTTAGTGAGAAAGTAAAATGTTTTTAAAAAACCTTTCCAATGATGTGCTTCACGACTAACGTTACTATTTGAAGTTTTTTAGTTTTAACATGTTTTTTTTTTTCAAAATTGTTTGTATTTTTAAAATTTGAACATTTTAGAATAAGGGGCAACTTAAGCACATTTTGGAAAGTATATCTTCTCGTGAATCTAGGATAAAAGTGTGGTTTATGTAGGCTATGTTATGTGGTAACAATAGGACTAACTGTAAAATAAAACTTTTTTTACGTTTTCGAACACCCTGTACACACGCAGTAAGATAAGTTAAAACTGTTTTTTCCAAAATAATGATCAGTGAACAGGGACCTTTAAAATGAGGCATCACTCGACCTACCTTTACTTTTGAAAATTTTCCAAAAACGACCACCCCTTAAAAAAACCACTTTCGGGGCATTTTTGAGATTTGAAAATATTTTTACTGTAGGCCTATTCTCTAGAGTCGAAATATGGGGGTTTAAGTTAAAACGAAGGCTCATTCGGTTCCGTCGCTATACATTGTGCACGGGTGGTTTGAGTCACTCTATAGGGCCTATAGATGATATTTCTATTTAAAATCAATTCCAGTTTACAGTATTGGTATTGCAATGCTACTATTAGTAATAACGTAATCTTCACATTACCACGACTAACAATGTCACGGATTACTATTTCAATCAAACTAATGTAATGTTATATCGAGCGTACTGACAGAGAGAAGGTCCCCCCCCACCACTGACCGCAGGGTTAGGAGTGCTGGGAAAGCCTCAGGGCTAAATCCAACTTGTGGGTTGTTTGTCTTTAGCATTTCATCTGCGTAATACTCGGTTCGTGAACACTTTCTCAAGTTTACTTTCTACAGACACAAAGTTGTAGTATTTATTTATAAAACATTTTGAAGAGATACAGTTTGTAAGTAGCTCTTCAGCTCTAAGAGCACTTATTGGTTACTCTACTATCATAGATTGAATTAGTCTTCTAAGACATATCCTTATATATAATACTAGCTGCTGTACCCGTGCTCTGCACGCCAACCCCGTTGGAACCGTCTATACACATAATCATGTTATCTTTATCATGTTTCTTCTTCTCCCATAGGCTTCACTGTAATTATTACTGAAATTAAATGTCAAAAAGAGTCAATAAGCGAATGTTTACAGATATAAGACCTAGGGCATTAAATTCCTGGCGTCAAACAACTCCTTTGTGCAAATTTTCGTGAAATTCGTTAAAGCCGTTTTGAAATTTGGATAAATACAGAACTCCCTCGTTTAATAGTATAGAATTATAAATTTGGTTAATTTGGTTGCTATGGTAATGAATATAAACAAACGACATGTTGCTAAAGATTTTATACAAACAGCTGATATTTTTATAGATAAAATTGAAGGTTAAAGAAGTTTTCAAAGCCAGTTTGGCGGTACCCTGATGGAATTTCTAAATAAAAATATGCTCATTTTTTAATCTGGGAACCTAAAAATATCCATGAAAAATTTCAGCTCAATAAATCCAGTAGTTTTTACGTGATTGAGTAACATACATACACACACACATACACACACACACACAGACAGACACCATTAGATTTTTATATAATAGTATATGTGAAGCAGATTTTTGTGAACACAACTCCTCCCTTATTTCTGGACCAAATTTGATGTTTGAGTTGTCAAAACATTCGTCTCATTTCGAAGTTTTGCAATAAGGTTTTAGATGTCAAAAATTCTTGTCCTTAATGGCGCGAGCTAATCTCAAAGCTCGGGGCTTCCCCACAAGATGAACATGGAACGAATTTAAAAACCATTTCTATACAAAACAGCTGTTTATAGTAAGAAACAAACTAATCCAGCTGCTTTCGAGGATGTAAATAATGATGTTTATAGTAATAATAATAATAATCTATATATATAAAAGCCAAATCCACTGACTCACTCATTGGCTCAAAAACTACTGAACGGATTGGAACGAAATTCGGTATGTAGCTTCCTCTAGGGCCATAAGTGTTCATTAAAAAAAGTATTTAAAAAATTGGAAATTTTAGGGGGGTTGGGGGGTAAAAATGACTAAATCACGATTTCTCCAAAATTACCGAACAGATTGGAATGAAATTTGGTATGTAGCTTCCTCTATTGCCATAGACGCTCTCTAAGAAAGGGTTTAAAAAAATTCGACATTTTAAGGGGGTTTTTTGGGGATTAAAGTTATTAAATCACGATTTCTTCAAAACTACCGAACGGATTGGAATGAAATTTGGTATGTAGCTTCCTCTAGGGCCATAGGTACTCACTAAGAAAGGGTATGAAAAATTTCAAAATTTTAGGAGGGGTTTGGGGGGATCAAAGGTACTAAAATGATAATTTCAGATCTTTTATTATTATGATAATAGTGCTTTTATTATTTAAGATCTATATATATAAAAGCCAAATACCACTCACTGACTGAACACTTAAAAAAAAATACAATTACGTTAAAAAGACTGAAAATACCAACCACCACGGGCAACGCCGTAGCTAGTAATCTATATACAGAGTGTATCAGGAAGAAACGGAAAGAATTGCAGGACGTGTTCTACTGGTGAAAATAATGAAAAAAGTTCCTATAAACATAGGTCCGAAAACGCTTCGTTTTCCAGATATCCGCCATTTTGTTTTTTGTACAAAATAATTCATATCTAGAGAACGGTTTGACTGATTGAGTTCAAACTTGGTATGAAGTTTAACCTGACAATGATATACCTCAAGAAAAATATACGATTAAATCCAATCATGCGTTTAAAAATGGCGGCTGTTTGAAAATTTCAAACCTAAATTACTCCAAAACCGTACATTTTAACGAAAAATGTCAAGACACCTTTTTTGTAGCCCTTTTGATTCCCTATCGGATGGTATAACTGTCAAAACAATCGGATGAAGGATAACAGTTAAGTTATGTGTACTAATTGGTTTGTTCAACCCGGCATCCTATACCAACACAGTAAATACTACAATATTGTATGGACATTTTTTGTCATTACCTTTTATCTTAGCTATTATCCTTTTGACAGTTATACCATCCGATAGGGAATCAAAAGGACTACAAAAAAGGTGTCTTGACATTTTTCGTTAAAATGTACGGTTTTGGAGTAATTTAGGTTTGAAATTTTCAAACAGCCGCCATTTTGTAACGCATGATTGGATTTAATCGTTTATTTTTCTTGAGGTATATCATTGTCAGGTTAAACTTCATACCAAGTTTGAACTCAATCAGTCGAACCGTTCTCTAGATATGAATTATTTTGTACAAAAAACAAAATGGCGGATATCTGGAAAACGAAGCGTTTTCGGACCTATGTTTATAGGAACTTTTTTCATTATTTTCACCAGTAGAACACGTCCTGCAATTCTTTCCGTTTCTTCCTGATACACCCTGTATATAAAAGCCAAATCCACTGACTCACTCATTGGCTCAAAAACTACTGAACGGATTGGAACGAAATAAATGGTATGTAGCTTCCTCTAAGACCATAGGTGGTCACTAAGAAAGGTTTTCAAAAAATTCGAAATCTTAGAGGGGGGTTTGAGGGACAAAGTTACTAAATCACGATTTCTCCAAAACTATACCAAACGGATTGGAATACAATTTGGTATGTAGCTTCCTCTAGGACCATAGGTGTTCGCTAAGAAAGGTTTTAAAAAAATTCGAAATTCTAGGGGGTTTTGGAGGGTCAAAGTTGCTAAAAATCCCCGTAAGAAATACATATTGTAATCCATTTCATTTGTCTATCCGTGCAAAGCCGGATCGGGCCAGCTAGTGTTTATAATAATAATTTAAAAACCATTTCTTTACAAAACAGCTGTTTATAATAAGAAACAAACTAATCCATCTGCTTTCGTGGATGTAAATAATGATATTTATAGTAAATTAAACATAATTTTAGGTTAGGCCTAGACTGTTGAAACAACTTCTTGAATGTATTTACATTCATTAACACAGCAACCAATTGAATAAAATAACAGATATAACAGTTGATTCGTATATCCAGCTTTTAGTACAATATAATATCTTAAGTTAGGCCTGTACTGAACCAACACATGTTTCAACACACACAAACCAATAAAACGTTGTGTTAAGGAATTTAAAAATAAGAAAAAACTATGTTACATCCTAATTAAAAATAAATAAGACATATTAGTAGGCCTATTTATTGATAATACGCGGTAATTGATACCGAGTAACTTTTTGGTTAGGTTTTTGACCTGAGCCTTACTGGTTCATTTAACCTTTATTATAACAGTTGTTATAAAATATGCGAAATAATTTGATTTGAACATTTAACATTATTTACCATCTTAGGTTTGAGGTTATTATTAATCCTAGACTTTTATTATAAACTAGGGGAGACCCCTGCGTGCTCCGCACACCAACCCCCAATGTAACCTTCTAAAAACATATGTTATGTTTTATTTTGAATAAAGGTGTAGGATTAATAATAACCTCAAAACTAAGATGGTAAATAATGTCAAATGTTCAAATTAAATTATTTCTTATACTTTATAACAGCAGTTATAATGATGGTTAAAAGAACCAGCAAGGCTCAGGTCTACACTTAAAAACCCTAACCTAAAAGCTAGAAATACAACAATAATTGCTTCAAATTTTGAAATCAGCTGTTAATGGAAATATTGGAGCTAACAGCTATATTATCTGTTATCAATTGGTTGCTATGGTAATAAATGTAAATACATGTGTTGATTTATCATTCTGGGCCTAACCTAAGATTTTTTTCCGACTAAATTTACAACTATTGGAATAAAAAAAGGTTTTTATCAAAATGAATAATAGCCTATGTTACTCAGGGATACTGTAGCTTTTTATTAGTAAAACTGTTTTTTCAGTCGGTTTAGTAGTGCCAGAAATTACCCCCTACATACAAACAAACAAAAAACAAACACACAAACAAACAAACAAACTTTACCTCTTTATAATATGAATAGATGAATAGATATGAATAGATAAAACATAACATATGTTTTTAAAATGTTCCATCGAGGGTTGGCGTGCGGAGGACGCAGGGATCTCCTCTAGTAAGTAAATATTGAGCTTGACTTGTGAGAAGATATTGATAGAACAAAACTTGAACACAGACCCTTAACCCTCACAACTAATACGTGTATTAAATCAAACGCGTTTAAACGACGAAGTCGCCATCTTCAGTGATGCACGAGCTACAATAGGCACACTATAACTAACCTAACCAATGTCCCGCATTTATACAAAACTTAAATAAGATAAGGTGACACATGCCTAGCGTTATTATAACTAGTCTAAAATTCACTACATCGCTAAACAAATTACTAAATTAATAATAATCTCAAACAATACATTACTTTTATTTATGTCAATATAAAATTTGGTGTGGGTCCTAGTTCACTATGTACAATTATTTTACTATATTTGTTCATATAAAACGTTTCCCGAGCATCTATTGCGTCAAGTTTAATTACATTTTTCATGAATACAGAGCTTTTTATGTTAAAATTATGGTTTTCGTCTAAGCAATGCTCAGCCATAGCAGATTTGTCTGGCCTTCTTTTGGTTTCGCCTATATACAGGGTGGTTATAAATTATTGTACACATTTTAAGATTGAATAAATAAATAACCAATCGACTTAAAAACATGGAAATTGTTTTATTAAATAGCAAATTTAAAACATTTTTATTACCAAAGAAGGACAATTAGATTACTGTTACTCATACTTTTACAAGGAAACTAAACTAATTCCACGTGCTCTCCGAGGTTTGCACGCAAAGTTTGTAGTCTAAATTCAACCTCACACCATGTGTTTCTGAGCATTGCTGGAGTTATGCTTCCAATAACCTCTCGAACTCTATTCTTGAGTTCCTCAATATCTTGAACTTTTTTGGCGAAGACTCTGTCCTTGACATAGCCCCACAAAAAAAAGTCTAAGGGTGTAATGTCTGGGGAACGTGGAGGCCAAGGAATTGGACCATCCCGTCCAATCCAACGACCAGGAAACGTGTTATTTAGGTAGTCACGTACTATCTTACCCCAGTGTGGAGGGGCACCATCTTGCTGCCAGTAAACATTTGGTTGTCTATGCTCAATTTGCGGTATTGCAAAAAGTTCAAGCATGTCGAGGTATACCTCTTTAGTGACTGTCGGTTCTGCGAAGAAAAAGGGTCCTATCACTTCATCTATAGCCAATGCACACCAAACGTTTATTTTAGGGCTGTCTCTTTCTTGTTCTCGAACATTATGAGGATTGACCAGCTGACTATGTCACAACACAAGTCATTAAGAAGAATCATACCTTACACCCACAGTTTAAGTGACATTTTTACTTTCTTTTTATAACTACTTTTTATAATTATTGTAATGTGTACAATTATTAATTTTCAGTCAGTATATAAAACTGTTTTAAATTTGCAATTTAATAAAACAATTCCCATGTTTTTAAGTCGATTGGTTATTTATTTATTCAATCTTAAAATGTGTACAATAATTTATAACCACCCTGTATTTCTTTGGACACATTTCACACTTCGTAGAAAAATTCCAGATTTGTCATGTTCTTGAATTTTATCTTTAGGATTTCCAAAAAAATGTTATGTTACTAAAAAATTATTCTCAGCTGAATATTATTCTACATTTAAATTCGTGTTTTTCACTAGCGATTTAAAAAAATAGTATTAGATAATTGTTACCATTATAAACTGTGAAATGTGTCAAAATAACGCTAGGCATTTGTTAACGTCTTAATAATGTCTTAAGCCCCACGCCCCTTTTAAATTTGTACAAATACGGAGTATAATACCTCTGAAATGAACATAGTGCTTCCTCATTTCGTAAGTTTTGTTGAAATAGTTTACTTTGTAATACCTCTGAAATTGACATTGTGCTTCATCATTTCGTAAGTTTTGTTGAAATAGTTTACTCTGTAATACATCTGAAATTGACATTGGGCTTCCTCATTTCGTTAGTTTTGTTAAAATAATTTACTTCGTAATTCCTCTGAAATTGACATTGTGCTTCCTCATTTCGTAAGTTTTGTTAAAATAGTTTACTTTGTAATACCTCTGAAATTGACATTGTGCTTCCTCATTTCGTAAGTTTTGTTGAAATAGTTTACTCTGTAATACCTCTGAAATGAACATAGTGCTTCCTCATTTCGTACGTTTTGTTAAAATAGTTTACTTTGTAATACCTCTGTAATTGACATAGTGCTTCCTCATTTCGTAAGTTGTGTTAAAATAGTTTACTTGGTAGTGTTAAAATAATTAAATTTCAAATTAAACCAATAAGATCAACGATTTATATTCATTACAGTTTTCACTTCTGTCGGCAGTCCCGCGACCATTTTCTTTCATTTGTTTTGGTTTTTAAATGGTTGCATAACAACTGCAACTTATTTCCAATAACTAAATTTCAGAAGATTCAAAGGACTGTGGCAACCATCCCTTCAATGCCATCATTGCCGTAGGGGCGAGAGCAAACACGCTCCTTTGTTGGGATGTGGCGGCTTTCAACCGCAGATACTTTAACATGTTGAAAGTAAAAACTTTCAGCTTCGGTCTTTGAACGTTGGGCTGGGTTCAACGTTTATAAATTGGTACGAACTTTTGCTTTTAAATTTCTATTGTTTTCCTGATAAGAAACGATGACCGGGTCTAAACAACTGTTACGGAATAATCGTTTCGAAAAACGCTGTTGACAAAAGCACAGATAATCGAAATATTTAATACGATTTTATTTTTGAGTTCTTTTCAAGATAATTAAAAAAAGAAGTTAAGAACTTGTTATTTTGTAAATTAATGTTGAAGTAGTATAGGATAATATCCTATATTTTGTTGTAGAAGTAATTGTAATGTTTTCTACATACACAATTACAATTATATTAATTTGTTAAAATTAAGTTCATCACGCCTTTTATTCAATTGTTTTACCAGCCAAAGGCGACTTACACACGTAATTGTAATCTTTCAATTTTCGTTTATTATTAGTTTGTTTTTTTATAAAAATATTTACCGTTTCCATACGTTTAATGTTATTATAATAAAGGTATAGAATTAATTATAACATCAAAAGCTAAGATGGTAAACACAGTTCATTCATTATAAATGCATTCAATAAACATAAAACGTTGATTAATATTACAATAGGTTAATTACCTTGTATCATTCCGTCGACAATCCAAAATGTATCCTGGTTAGGATGACCGGTTTCAACGGTTATACCGTCATCTTCAGATCCTTTGATTTAATTCCGGGTCGCCGGAATACTACCCCCCGGAAAACTATCCCCCCAAGCTGGTTCCTACGTCATTTTGACGTCAGAGATCGGGGGGGCAGTTTTCCAGTCGCGCACACTCAAGTTTCGATGCGTTTGTATTATCACTTTATATAATTAGAATAAAAAAAAAACTAGAGGACTAACATAAACTGTTTAGTCACAGTATGTTACCGATAACAGTATAATTGTAGGAACCTGCTTGGGGGGGTAGTTTTCCGGGGGGTAGTATTCCGGCGACCCGCTTTTGCTAGGGGGGATAGTATTCCAGTCGCGGACACGGCTCCCATATTGGTAAGTTGGCAGATTTCGTGACGTCACGTTTCACCTGGGGGGAAGGTTTTCCGGGGGGTAGTATTCCGCATCCCCTTAATTCCGCCTGTACTGGGGACCGTTGAAACCGGTCATCCTAACCAGGATACATTTTGGATTGTCGACGGAATGATACAAGGTAATTAACCTATTGTAATATTAATCTAATACACAATCCAGGAAGCCAACATACAATATGTTTAAAGTAAAATAAAACGTTGGTTCATCAGTCTAGGCCTAACCTAAAGTTATTGTGTGCATGTTTAATTTATTTTACCGGTCTTAACGGCAACATACATACATGTTATGCGCATACATGCATATTTTAGGTTAGGCCTAAAATACTTAAATACTTAAAAATACGTTTCAAGCCTAACCTAAAATTATTGTACGTATTTTCCCGTTAAGGCAGGTAAAATAAATTAAATATACACACAATGATTTTAGGTTAGGCCTAGACTGGTGAACCAACATTTTACGTTTATTGAATGTATATTCAGCACTTGACGATAATATCCGAACTACGCCGGACGGAACCGATCGTCTCTTAATTTAAATTGATGAACCGAAACACATGTTTCTTGAATGTTGCCACAGCAACCAATTTGATAACGCTTTTTCGTTATTTGTATTTTGTATTTGTCATTGCCGTAGCAACCAATCAATAACACTTTTTTCGTTGCGCGTTACGTTTTCTATTTCGGTTAACTCCTTCCGCAAACCGCTTTAAGGAATTTCGTTCCGATAATAAATTTGTTCCAACAATTCGTTTTAAGAAAGCGGCCGTTTTTAGAGAAAAAACCAGTACATTTACATTAAAAAACTCAATAGCCTCTTTTTCGTCCTAAAAATTTCTTATACACCAAATCATTCTAAAACCAGGGGAATTATTCAATGGTTGCGCGCGCAACTAACCAAGGTGTATTCATTTTGATGATACCTTTCATGATTAATAAATTCATTATGTATTTTATGTGGAAACGAATTTTACTATTGCTTACTTCTTTACTATTGTTATTTAAAAACAACCAACAGTTCGCCCAATACTGAAACCATAAGTTGAAATGCTAAAGACGTGACTTATTGCAAACGTACTTTATCATTATTTTATACTGAGTATAATGACATAAAATATGCAACGTTATATGTGCCTTATATAATTTTCATATGAGGATTATTTTTATTACTTTATCATTACTTTGCGTATTCAATTTCTAATTATCTAAGTGTAGAATTGCACTATAAACCATTTGTGCTCATACATCTAGGAACTAGACGGAGTGAGGACATGCCAGGAACTATAGATTTAACATTGCTGTTATTGCCACAACCCGGTTCAATCGAGAATTATGGCTTCATTGTAGAGAAATCACCCTTTATAGTACCATCTGTGTCCAATAGCTCAGTCAGGGCTGGCTTACTTGGATGCAACTTTGGTCCACGAACGCGTAGTTGATCTTTTTGATTACAACTTGACCACTGATACTGCAAATATTTCTCACTCTCTGTATTCAAAGCATTGTATTCTATTTAATTTGCACGTATTTCGTTAACATAACATTCAATTAAATTTGTTTCTTATAGTTTAATTAAGTTAGACAGTTCATGGAACGTCTTACCGTATTAAAAACAAAAACTTTAGACTTTATTATATAAATAAAAATCAGAACACTTTCTCATAAAAACTTTTAATACTTTAAACGCGTTTCGATGACCAGGTCATTATCATCACTGATGGTTACAAACTTATAACTGTTAAGAACAAAATTAATAAAATATTAATTGCAATTGAAATCTATCTGATGATTTTAAATAAGAAATGTGATCTATTTGTTCTTCTTTAAACCTACTGTATTTGTCTTTTAACATTGTATACATACTTTTTATTTTACTTATTTTTCACACTACAAAACATGCATCTACAACCAGTACCAACAACAACAATATACAGGTTGATCCACGAATGAACTGAGAATCTTTCAGAACGTGTTCTACTAGTGAAAATAAATAAAAATGTGAAAACAACATCCAAAACTGCACCAGAACCAAATTA
This sequence comes from Philaenus spumarius, assembly GCA_018207615.1. NCBI lineage: Eukaryota > Metazoa > Arthropoda > Insecta > Hemiptera > Aphrophoridae > Philaenus > Philaenus spumarius. The sequence continues at coordinate 34,324 of JAGFPH010006195.1, forward strand.
TGAAAACAAAGTTCATAACAAAGTACTACAGACATACAAATAAAGTTTGTATTACACTAAAACAAAACAGAAATGTAAACAAAAATTGTTAGTCGCTTTGAAAATTTATTTTAAAAGTAGGTTGGGGATTCCCTACTGAAAATAGGGGTTTTCTATAATAGACCTTTTATATTTATGAACCATTTTTTTTAAATATTCATTAGAACCTAAATAATTGGTTACACTTATACGAATTGGGGGACATTTTTTTTACATAACTTTTTGAGATTTTTTGTTTGTTTTTTTAGACAAAAAATATGTTTAAACAATCTTTTGTCACTTTTTTACTACTGAACCAATTTGGCCGTTTGATATCATGTTTTAAAGTATATAAAAAGCACTAAATGTTGGGTATAGTCATATTCTTACCATTAAAAGTTTAGTAGTTATGACCTTAAAAAAATAATATATATATATAAAACGAATTTGTGATTTACAATTTTTTTTAAAAATACTATTGTATTTGTCCTAGAGAAATAAAAATACCCCAAAAGTTGCATTTTAAGCTACTGAAGATGTGGTAAAAATTTCATCGCTGTAGCTTTAGCAGTTAAAAAGTTAAAAGAACTTTTGTGCAAAAAAATATCAAAATTGAAAAGTTGCGGGAAATCGCGTTTAAAGATTCCATTAGTTATTTCAGCAGCCAAAGAGGGGAATAACTTGCACAACCAGTATTTGTAGTCAAGATTTGTTTTACTTACATATTGGAGGCATTGAAAGCATAATAATAAACATTGTTGTCCTTCTTTGCAATTACTTTAAAAAAATAAAAAATCTTATTAGACCAAATAGCAAACATAAAGAAGTAGCTGAGCGCATTGTTTTGAATACATTTTTCACACTGATATAAAGCACTTTTATGGCATATGTTATGTTTTTCATAAACCTTATAAACTACAGATCAGGAAAAAAAGAAAAAATATTTTGATTTTTTTTTTAAATTGTAATTTTTCAATAGAGATTCCCCTTAGACAAATAAAACCAAGGAAACATTTTGAAATTACAGAACAAATAAAAACCGTTATGTTTATAATTTTTGTTATATATTTTTTTTTAGTTACCTGTTTTCAAGATATTTTACATTAAACATTTTAAAAAGCTGCCATTTAGAAAATATGTGAACAAGTTTTAGTTTTTTGTAAAGTGGTAAAAGGTGTCATGTGTCATATGCAGATATGTATCCAAAATTTGAGTTCAATATATTCCCTACATCCAAAGATATTAAGTATTTTGTAAACATAACGGTACACAACTGGAAAAAGAAGCATTTCCGGACCTATGCTTATATGAACTTTTTCTTTATTTTCACTAGTAGAACACTTTCTGAATGTTTATCCGTATCCATCCTGTATATTTCAACAATTTAGCCCACGGACTGGAGTAAGTTTTTAAAATTCTGAATAAACATTACTGGTCAGCGCGAGTAAGCCAAACCCTTACTAATGTGCTTCGTCGGATGTTTTTGTGATTTTTGTTTGTGTTAATAATGTGTTTATTTAAATGTCAACCTGATGAAGGAGATTATTTTCCTGTGTAAGGTCTGAAGATGGGTACTTATATCGCTGCGTCTGTGTTGAGGGATAACGCCAAACTATGAACTAACTTTGTCCTCAACTCTAAACTTTGCTAAACTTAAGATTCCTTGCATGACTGGGAACGAACAAAACTTGGCTTCAACGTTAAATATTAGATTAGTGTTGTGCTTTTAATAATGTACATACATTAACAAAGTGGCAGCACTCATCAATGTTGCCACCTAACTAACATACTGTACTAGAAGTTTTATGTTTTAAAATACATTATAATTGTTATTTTGTTACAGGTCAGTTTGGACATCTGAACCCAGAGCAATGCTACCAACTGCTCAACAAAATAAAAGGTAAGGTTATTTACTAGATACTTTATATGTTTGCATTTTAGAATGTAACGCTTATTTTTCTGGAAGGCCAATGTGCCCAGCACATTGACGTGGAGACATAAACTCCAGATTTCGGGTGCAAAATGAACATCCTGTGGGTTACAAATCCTTTATTGCCTCCTTCATATACGTTTCAATGTCTCTTACAATAAAAGCCTTATAACAAAAAGCATAAGACAGATATTTTCCCTTGCTGAATTTGTTACGGTTATTTGGGGGATTGTATGGGATGGGAGAGGGGAGCTTCAGAGAGGTAGTAACACGCTCTCGTAACGAGGGGGCTAGAGAAGGTCACGGAGTGTGCTTAACACGCTGAGGGGGATAGAGGGAGGTCTCAGAGACCACCATGCTCCAGTAACTGAAGGGGATAGAGATATGTCTCAGATAGTGCTCATCATGCTCCCGTACCTAAGGGGTATAGAGGAAGGTCTCAGAGGGTGCTCACTATGCTCTCGTAACTGAATATATAGAGGGAGATCTCAGAGGAAGCTGACCATGCTCTCGTAACTGAAGAAATAGAGGGAGATCTCAGAGGAAGC